>VYZT01029996.1:0-23024 GCA_013400735.1 Pomatostomus ruficeps | reverse complement strand
CTCTTCCCCAAGCCTGCAGTGTTGCATGGAGTGTTGTCCAAATGCAGGACACAGTACTTTGCCTTGTTCAACCTCGTACAATTGGCCTCAGCCCATCACTCCACCCTGACATCTCTGTAGAGCCTTCCTACCCTCCAGCAGATCAGCACTCCCACCCAACCTAGTGTCAGACTGACTGAGGGTGCACTCAGTGCCCTCATCCAGATCATAAAGACATTAAATAGGACTGGCCCTAGTACTGAGCTCTGGGGAACTGGCACTTGTGCCAGTAACCAACTGGATTTAACTTCATTGACCACAACTTCCTGGACACAACCATCCAGCCAGATTTTCATCCAGTGAAGAATATGCTTGTCCAAGACCTGAGCAGCCAGTTTCTCTGAGAAGGCTATGGGAAATGGTGTCAAAGGCTTTATTAAATCCTAGGCAGACAATATCTCAGCCTTTCCCTCCACCCTTTAATGAGTCATCCTGTCACAGAAGGAGACCAGTTTAGTCAAGCAGGACCTGCCTCTGATAAACCCGTGCTGGCTGGGCCTGATCACCTTGTGACTTGTACATTTCATGTACTGGCACTCAATGATCAGACCCATGGCCTTCCCTGGGACCAAGGTCAGGCTAACAGGCCTGCAGTTCCCTGAATCCTCATTCTGACTCTTCTTGTAGGTGGGTATCACATTTGCTAACCTCTAGATGTCTGGGACCCCTCCAGTTAACCAGAGCTGCTGACAAATGACTGAAAGTGACTCAGTGAGCACTTTTATCAGCTCCCGCAGTGATCCCCAACCAACCTGGCCTGTGGAGTTAACTGAAAGTTTAATGACTTTTAATAAAGAAAAGGTAGGTTTAGATTGACTATTTGGAAGAAATTCTTTACTGTGAGGGTGATGAGGCTCTTTAACTCGATGCCCCAATTAGATGTGAATGCCCCACGCCTGGAAGTGGCTTTTAGGAACCTGGATTAGTGGAAGGAGCAGGGAAGAGAGGGAGGTTAAACTACATCATCTTTAAGTTCTCTTCCAACACAAACCATTCTATGATTCCATGAAATTCCACCTAAGTATGCCTTTGTAACTTTTCTTTTACTGGCAGAGTATTTTCAAAATAATCTAAACAATTTAAATACTTAGCTATATACAGCTTAATACTTAGTTAATACTTAACTGACACATGATAAAATATGAAAATCTTGTTTACCAAGATTGCTTAAAAATATCTTCCCTAATAATTTTAGTTGGTAGCACTCCATGATCTTTTCTTGATCTTTGTACTTTGCTAGCATGTTTTAAGGATGATATTTTTATCTCTTGAGTTTTTCATTCATTATTTAGAACAGAGTATTTTGTAAGTAGAGTTTAAAGACTAATAGCAACAATAGCCTGTCTTGAAGCCTGATTTGAAGATGATGGAGCTCCCAGCCAAATTATAGACAAATATATCCAGTGCTCTCTTTCCAGCTAACTAACAACATAGATATTGCTGGCAGCATTTGCCCAAAGATATCATACTACTGGTCAGGAGCTTATATAATTAATACATCTAGTCTTATTCCACTTTTTAAAATGCCTGGGATTGTAGTGCATTTTGTCAGATTCTGCTGGATAGTTAAAAGCAGTAGATCTTGGCTTTTAAAAACAGTGATTCTGTAATTACTGACAAAATAGGAGGGATTACTAATAAAACATTGTCAGTATTTCACCTGAGAATACAGTTTAGAAACTTTTGATAAATGCAGCAGAATACAAGAAAATGTGGTGGCTGAATTGTTTGTTCATATACGCATTTCACCAAAAAGGAAACCCCCCCCCTCCAAAAAAAAAGTAATTAATTGCAACATGTATGTTAAGAATGAATCAGTATTAACCTGTCACTGACTAGACAAGACTGCTGTACATGAAGCATTAGAATTCCACAAAATCAAAGGAACCAAAAAGTGTCTGTGCTTTATCACATTATGGCACATTAACTGGTAAAACCATCACTGAATAATTCAATATTTCTATGCTCAAAAGAAAACAATAACAATTAAGCTTACATTTCTGGCTCTGATACCTGATATACAACAACTCTTCATCACTGGTTCCAGTTCTATTTGCATTTTGCTCAGAGAGAAGTAGATGCTCAGTGGATTGTCAGAAACCAAATATAAAGACTATGGCAGCACCAGGAACAGGATGCATTTTCAAGCTCACAATATGGTGCAAGCTGCATGCAATCGAATTTATTGACCTAAAACTAAGTCAGACAATAAATACAACACAAACCTAAACCACATTCCAGCTAAAAGCCATGGAGTGCTTAACATAAATCTGACTGCAATTTTAAACTTCAAGTCTGTTTCAATAATTAATATTAATTAACAGATTAACTATGCCTTAATTCCAAATGGAACATGCTAAGCTTATCGAGGACATTTATTCAAACGGGTGTACCTAATTGAATCAATATACCAATGTTGGCACAGATCCAGTCTCCAAGTGTACGGAATTCGGAGATGAAGAACTGAGTAGAAGTGCTTTATGTATTCAGACGAAACTTAATAGCAGGATTTGAGAATTTGTTCTAAGTTCTGGGTGCTTTCATGCTCAACATCCACAACTTAGAGTTGTTAGATCCTGGTTCCATTCTTCCAGAGGTATCTGAACAACTGCATCATACATTCCTATTGAGCCACATGACTGATATGTGAGGAAGAGTCATTGAGTCCTTCTAAAACTTCCCTGAGGGGCAGGAAATATTTTTGTATAAAACATTGAAAGACTCTCCAGGATGATGGCTTATGGCATTCACATAAAGTGGGAATGCCTGGCTTTAGTGGAAGATCAAGAAAATCGAAGCAAACCCAAAGGATATCTGGCCTATCTTCACAAGCACATAAATTAGAGTACAATATGGTCTGGTGGTTGAGAAGCTGCCCTACAGGGGATGTATGTGTTCAGACTCCCTCAAATGGAAACCATTTTCCCACATTCTTGGCAAACACAGCAAATAGCAGCGATAAAAGGAAACAAAGCCATTCTAGAATACTTGGGAGGAATCTTGATAAGAAATGAAGTACTTTATTTGTAGTCCATAAACCTATGTAATTTCAGTTGAATTTTATGAACTTAATTGTTTTATGCAGAGAATGTAAAAGAAATTACTTTCACACAGTCTGTTTTTCAAGAGCAATTCAGGTTGATAGATGCATGTAAAACTCATTGAACAGTTGGCCCTCCCCAAAATAAAAATTTTTAGGTGGGTTATTATTATTTTTCATGTGCTCATCACTGAAATCAAACTTGGATTTGATTACAGACAGTGCACTTATTGTGAGGTTTTTTGGTTTTTCTTTTTAATTTTCAGCTGGATGAATTTTTCAAGTGTTCTGTTCTTTACTGCCTGACTTAGTGTAAGGTCATTAAATGGAATTGAGATCATAACCATAGCCTTTTGAGATTTCAGAGGAGTGGAGTCAGGAACCTTTTGTTTATGTTTAGAAATCCTATTATGGAAAGCACCATTGACGTCATGGCTAGACATGTTTAGATATCAATGACATATAATGATATCTCAGGAATGTTCGTGTAGCCAGTTCATGAAACTTGCAATTTGATATAGGCAGTATGCTTATGACTAAGTTATTTCAGGAGACTCCCGTAGCTTAAAACTCGAGCCTTAAATTAGCACTGTTCTTTGAAATATGCAGTGATATACACTAAAGCATCATGTTAATAATTGGTGACCATTCTGATCAGAGAGCATTACATGCTTACCTTATATGTGTGTAAAACATTGCAGGCACAATGTCCATAACAGTAATGATTAAAAAAGGCTTTGATTATATTTATATTTTCAGGCATTCAGGGTCAGGGGCTTAAATAGTATTTGCAAAGAGTTTCTTGCCGACCACACACAGACAAAGAAGTGGTTGATGTTTTTTAAAGAATTCTGAATTACTTAGGGCTTAGAAATGGCATGTTCAATGACCATGGATAATTTAAAATAATTTAAAAATGGACATATTTATCGAAAAATTATGAAGTAGGAGTTATTTTCCAAGTTGTAGTTTTTAAATCACTGATATGAAAATATGCAAAAACCAGAGAGATTACTGTGCTTAGTCTATAATCTTCTAAGAAAACCTGTGTTTCTGTCTGAATAATCAATTTATTTAATCATTAGTTCCGGAAATGCTTGGATGACAGTTTTTTTACATTAAAAAAAAAAAAAAGGAACAAGAAAAGAATAAAAGGTGAAGCTCTTTTAGAGTTGATGTTAACTAATAGGAAGGAGTTCACAATCCTTAGGGAGAAAACAAAAACAGAATAAAAATAATAGACTTCAAAAAGGTGGACTTTAATAAACTCAAGACACTTAGAAACAAATTTAGTGGAAAATTAGTTAAGGAGGGACAGTCGATTCCTAAAGAGATGATATTAAGGGCAGAAGTGCAGACTATCCAATCACAGAGGACGAACAGGAAGTATATCGAGAGATCAAATGACTGAAACCATGAAAGAGGTCATGCAGACTGTGGAAACTAGGTCAGATAGCAACTTGGAAAGATAAGACAAGTAGCTCACATAGATAGGAACAACACCAGAACATGTATAGCTTAAAATACAGCCAGGAAGTAATATGGAAGAGTGTTGAAAATTAATTCTGCAAGCATATTTAAGGAAAAAGAAAGGCAGGGGTGGAAATGGTCTATCAACAGGGGAAAATGACCTTGTCTTCTCATCAATATTCCTTGAAATACTCAAATACAGGCATAGCTGATGTCACTGACAAGTTTTTACTGCCTAACAGAGAAATAATAAGCTGGAGCATGCTTGAAAAATATGAATCTGCTAAAATCTTTTGGCCCTGATGATATGTACTTTAAACGGCTTTAAGAACCAAAAAAAGTAATGTCAGATTTTTTTGCCCTCATTTGTGAGAGTGCATGAAAAATGAATGAGGCTTCAAAAGACTGGAAAATGAAAAATATAACAATGTTTTTAAAAGCGCTGTGGTTTAACCCCCGATGGCAAATAAGCACCACACAGCTGCTCTCTCACTCACTCCTCCTACCCTACAGTGGGATGGGGATGACAATCAGAAGAGAAGAAGTGAGAAAACTTGCAAGTTGAGTTAAAGGCAGCTTAATAGGACAGAAAAGAAGGAATATAATGATTATTATAATTATCATAAAATAATTAGAATATGCAAAACAAGTGATGCACAATGCAGTCACACACCACTCCCCAGGCGATGCCAGCCAGTTCCCAAACAGTGGCCTCCAGCCATCTTTCCCCTGAGTTGATATACTGAGCATGACACCATACAGTGTGGAATATCCCTTTGGCCAGTTTGGGTCAGCTGTCCTGGCTGTGTCCTCCCAAACTCTTGTGCTCTTCCCATCTTCTCGCTAGCAGGCCATGAGAAGCTGAAAAGTCCTTAACTTAGTACAAACACTACTCAGCAACAACAGAAACATCACTGTGTTACCAGCACTATTCCCCTATTAAACCCGAAACACAAGAAATTTGTTATAAGCATTCCTTGTTTAAGTTTGATAGTTTCTCTCTCCATGGTGGTCCACTTACATGGGTGAGTTATAACATCTTCCTGAATGCAGGTCACTCAGGAATAAGGATTAGGTGGTTTTCTCTCATTTTTGCATTCTGCCTGTTTCTGTTCCTGTTCTCGTGATGGTTTCTTCATCCCCTACTAAACGAGCTGCAGTACCTGTCATCTCAGCTGAAGTATCTGCAGCATTTGCCATTTTGCTGTCACGTCCAGAGACATTCTCTTCCCCTTGAGGGTGCTGAGAAGTGTTGAACATGGCTTGGTAGGCCTGGGCCAGACCCCAGCATTGTGCAGTAATTTGTGTTTCTCTGGAATTTCCAGGGTGACAGCATTCTTTTTACAAATATTTTACTGATTTTTCCAGATTCTGCACTTTTTCACTGGTGAAGTTCCAAAACATTGGAGGTGCCCAGTCTTCTAGGTACTTGCCTATAGTACCTCACACACCCTGCTGCTCATAATTATCCAGCCTCAGGGCAGATCTCTGCGTGTATTCTTAAATAGTTGTTTAACCTTAAACAAGACGTGGAACACATTCAGAACAAGTAGCAATAGGAACATGCTAGTTTGAACATCCCAAGGAGAATCAAAATTCTCAAGAGCTGTCATAATTAGCCTGGAGGAGAAGGAGAGGAAGATAGAAGTGTCTTCTGCATGGATTGCACCTCCAAGGAGAAAAGGAAAAGCGAAAAGATATAATTATTAGTAGTTTCCAATAGATGGCTCCCAGAGTACAGAGATGATGGCTATGCTGAGTACAACTGCCAGATTAGTTTCACAACCAGCAATCCTATCATATCATAAGCCAGTGCTTCAAAGTAGAACAACATGATAACCTTAGCTCAGCTCTCACGGGTGATAAACACCACAATGGGGAACATACACTGCAAGGAAGGTAATCCATAAGGCACGTCAAAGTACAAGTACACCAAATTTGAGAGCAAATAAATCAACATTGTGACCAGCAATTTTAAAACTACTCCAATGAATACTTATAACAAGTTTATTCTAATGTGTTCTAGTCAGATTTGTTATTATCTCAACCCCTCATACACCACATTCGGCAAAAAGGATTGTCATGTTTTAACTCCATCTGACAGCTAAGCACCACACAGCTGTTTGCTCACTCTCCACCTTCACACGACTATGGGGGAAAGCATTGGAAGAGTAAAAGTGAGCAAACCTGTGGGTTGAGATAAAGACAGTTTAATGGGACAGAAAAGGGGGATAATAATAATAACAGCAATTAGAATAGACAAAATAAGTGATGCACAGTCTGATTGTTCACCACCAGCTCACTGATGATTAAATTATTTGTAAGATTTTAAAAGAAGTAACAGCCCACTTGGATTTAATTTTTTATGTATAGTAGAGAATCAAAATATACTATATTGTGGCCTTAGTAAGACTCCTAACACAGTTTCACATATTTTTGTAATTAAGCTTCACAGATGGGGTATAGATGAGACTACCAGTGTTAGAGTGAAACTGGTCACAAGATGATATTGTTAGAGAAGCTGTCAATGGAAGCAGATTTACTTAAATCTTTTCAGTGGATCTTTCTCGAATTCTAGCTTATACTTCATTCATATTCTGGGTGATGGAATAGAAAGTATGCTTATTGTATTGTTCTGGTACAAATGGCAGGAATACTGTCTGTCCGTGTTATAATTCAAAATAATTTTAACAACAGGGGGAAAATGATTTTTAAAAGAATGATTCAATCCAATAAAAACAATTACAGTCTTCTACTTTTATATTGTAATTTCAGGTACATGAATACAGAGACAGCAGTTCTACATGAGTTGTTTAAATAGCAACTCGATATCAAAGGATCTGAGGATAATCCTCAGCAGATCATAAGCCACACATCAATCAGCAGTGTCACGCTGCTGCAAAGGAGCGCATTGCACTTCATGCTGGGATATGTAAATGAAGTACAGCTCACAAGAGATGCTAGGTAATTCTTGTGCTTTGTTCCTCATACACGAAACCTTAGCTGGAGTATAGTAACCCTGAGGAGCCTTTAGAGCCATCAAGAAAGCTACACACCAGAATTGCAGATAGTTCAGAGGAGAAAAATGAGCATAATCAGAGATATGGATAGTTTTTATAGAGAGGGGAAGTTCTACAGTTTGAGATTGGTTGTCCGAAGGAATACCAAAGATTTAAGAGTAATCAAATATGTAAAATACTGATTGAAAGTGAAAAGTACTTGCCAGTTCTCTGTGTTAGCGATAACAGAACAATACATAATTAATAGGTTTAAGTAATATTTTAATTTGCACATGGAAGTAATAAATATAATGACATAGTAAAACAGGGCAGCTTCAGAGTCTGTGAATTCTCCACTTTAGAAAATCTTTCAGAACTGGAAAACATCTTGCACATAACTATACTTTATATGCTGAAGCAAAGAGGTGGACCAAGGACTTCTGAGATCCCTTCCAGCTCAGTTCTGTAATTCTGTACTGACTAATTTAAAAACTGAGAGTTTATAATATTTGTATATATTTTTATTATGCAAATTACCATAAAGAAAGAAGTGTTACAACAAATTTCTGGTATAATTATGACACTCAAAGAAAAAAGAAACTGACAGTTATTTTCCGAAAGAGCAGGTTTTAAAGTTGCCTAATTGATCTAGGTTTGCAAAGACGTATAATTAAATCTTAGGGCAAATATATGCATTCAAATCCTGTTAGAAAATAATGGGATTCAGATGTATAATTTCTCAACTCCTACACACAGCTTTGAAAATACCCTGAAGTCTAAACAAAAAGGTACCCACAGTGACAAAAGCAGAGTTTAAAAACAAACATTAAACAGTTTTATATCCGTTCACAAAACAAAATGCCACATTTCATAAAGGCCTGCTTTAGATGTAGAAAGAAGGGGGGCGACTTTCATATCTGAGACTCTTTCTCAACAACCAGACAAACTCAATAAGATGAATCTGCCCTGAAGCACATGGCACAACACCTACCAGTCACTCTTCAGTTCAGTGGGAGACCTAGCCCACCTCTGGTTGTTAATTAAAATGATTGATTACCTCTGTTTAGCATAAAATAAATTTCAGTACTGTTGAAAAAAGTGAAATATCAAAAAATGTCACTACTCGTGTAGTGTCATGGATCTCAACATATACTGTTGAATGGCATAAAGTCATAGAAGTTAATCTTAAGTGTTTAAGCAATGTGGTATTTACATTAATTAAATCAGCTAATTAAGCAAGCAATTAAAAGCTTGCAATATTAACAAGTAGTTAAATAATAGACATTAATTGAAATTTGTCCATAAGTTTACATTTTAGGCATTTTAATGAATTTCATAAATGTATTGACACATTACATAAATTAGAATCAAACTGAAAATATGGAAAAAGTCCTGGACAACATTAATTCAAGCTTCTTAAGCATTTACGAACAGCTTAATATAATTCTTATTGATTTACCGGACTATATCTGCAACTTAATCTAAATGGAATACTTCATTGCAGCCCGAATTGCAGGTTTTATTGGCAGTTATAATACTAAATGTTATGTAGATAATTGGTAGTTATAGAACTGTTGATACAATAAGACTTAAAAAATATTATATACAGCTTTTATAAAGCTTTGAGGTTTGAAAACTATTTGGGTCACAATATTGAATATTAAAACACTATTATCAATGTTTTATCATAGAGTTTAAAGCTTTCATCTTAGTCCTTTGATCATTTTAAATCAACAAGGGATTCATTACATCATGTAAAAAACTCTGTGCATCTTTTATGTCATGAGAAAGGGATCATATTTCTTTGTGCTAATGAAAAAATTAAAAGGTATTGATTTATGAAGAGGGAAAGAAACAAACCCTGCCTAATCTTTTTTCCTCAGCTAATTCACTTTCCTCCTGCATTGTCTGTTATGTATTCAAGAATAAATAGAATCTATTTCTATTCTTTTTTTCTTTGGAAATTGAGCAAGTTGCCTGTTGTTGGCATGATGTACTTCCCTTTTTATAAGAAATTAAAGAAAAATAAAGTAGCTGTATATAAACCAAATCTCTGAAAAAATGCATTATAAGGAATCTGCTTGATCCTAAAAGAATCCTGTCTGGTAGTAAATAACTTTTAATATTAGATTTTTTTCTATATCTTGCATTTTCCTGTTCTCCGAATAGTTCAAGATATAAATTTGTCATAACACTGATGTTACCCTATTGACAAAAAAAGCTAGTCTATTTGAGGGGCTGATGAATATCAAAACAAATAATAAAAGCATTTAGTTATTGAATTTTATTTTAAAATAAATCATAGTACTGTTTTTTGCAATGCAAATAAAATGTCAGGTACAAAAGGCTGAACAAGAAGACAGTAGCCTTTTGGGAGGGAAGATACTAAAGAACTGTTTACCTATAAACTATAAAAAACACTATACTGTAAGATGTACCATGCCAATGTGAACACTGGAACAGTGATTAGAATATGTTGGAAAGAAACTCGTGGCTTCCCCATGTCTTTTGAGAGGCCTGTTCTTTAGAACTAACAAATTAAGCAAATAACGTCATCTGGAAAGGAGAAGCCCTTAGTTCCCCCAGATAAGAATAGCTGTGGCTAGTATCAGGCATTCTTCCCTGAGATAAGTGACATGGGTTTAAATTCTCTTCCAGATAACTTCATGTCTGTCCCGATTTTCCTTAATTTGTTCTCAGGGATTTTTTTATCCATCAATCAGTTATGCAAAAGGAGGCCTTTGTAGCAGTGGTTTGTATATACAGAGAGAAGACTTGAAAGGCTGCAGCTCAGCTGAAGTTGAAACAGGCCAATGTTGTTTCAAGTAACAAGAGGAACCTTTTAAATTATGTTAATAACAAGAAGAGTTCTAAAAGAAACATTGGATTGATAGTTGTTGAAGATGATCATCTGACTAATATGGATGAGTAAAAAGCAGAGGCATTCAATGCATTTTTTTCCTCCATATATTTTAATGTAGATAGACCCTGGGCTTCCCGGGCCACAGAGTCAGAGGACCAGGACTGTGGGAAGAGTGGTTCTCCATTTGGGGCACTGAAACTGTAATGGACCAGCAGTATCAGCTGAAAGTTCACAAGTCTGTGGAGCTGGATCAGATTCACCCCAGAGCTCTGAGGCAGCTAGTGAATGTCGTGACAGGACTGCTCTCAACAATCTATGAAAGTCGTGGGAGCCTGGGGAGATTCCTGCTGACTGGCAGCTGGCAAATGCTATTAAAATCTACAAAAAGGGCATGAGGGATGAGCCAGCAAACTACAGTCTAATCTCACCTCCTGGAAAAATATGGAGAAGAATATGAGTTCATAAAGGGAAAGTCCTGTTTAAATAATTTGATATATGTCTATTATCATGTCATCCACTTCATGAATGAAAGGAAGGCAATGTTTACAGTTTTTTTCCATGCTAGGAAGGTGTTTTATACTGTCCCTCACAGCATCCTGCTGAGGATCGACAATGCTCTTGGTGGAGAACAGACTGAAGGGCAGAGGCAGAGGGCTGTGGTGAATGAAGCTGCATCTGTCTGGTGACCTGTCACCAGTGATGATTCTTAGGGTGCAGTTCCAGGGCCACTCCTGTTCAATCTGTTTATCAGTAATCTGGATGCAGGCGTTAAATGCACCATTAATGAGTTTACTGATGATCCCAAACTGGAGATGCTGTTGACTTTCTTGAGGAACAGGAGGCTTGCAGAACCCAAATGCCAGATTCTGTACATAGGATGGAGTAATGCTGGAGACAAATATAAATGAGGAGAACAGAGGCAGCCCTGCAGAAAGGCACCTGGGGGTGCTGGTTGGCAGAAGCTCAGTGTGAGTCAGCAGTGTGTGCCGTGGTGGTCCAGAGGGCAAGCAGTGTGTGCCCTGTCAGTCCTGGAGTGTCAGCCCATCAAACACAGCACCACCAGCCAGGCAAAAGTGATTATCCCTCTGTATTCAGAATTGGTGTGGCCCCACCTTGAGTTCTGTGTGCACTTCTGGGCTCCCTAGTTTAAAAAAGGGTTTGTAGATCCTTGAATACCTCCAGAGAAGGGCAACAAAGCTGGTGAAAGGGCTGGAAGGAATGTCTTATGAGGAGCAGCTGAGGACTTTGAGCTCTTCTATTTTGGACCAAAGGAGCCTAAGGGGTGACCTCATTGCTTTCTGCAGCTCTCTGAGGAGGAAAAAAGGAGAGGAAGGTGCTGAGCCATTCTCCCTGGTATCCAGAAGTAGGGCCTGTAGGAACAGTTCAAATTATTATTGATGGCAAGAAGAGGCTTAGAGTGGACACCAGGAAGCATTTCTTTACCAAGGGGATCGTCAAACACTGGAACAGGCTTCCTGGCAAGATGGTAAATGCCGCAAGTCTGTCAGTGTTTAAAAGGAATTTGGACAATGACCTAACAACATGGCCTGAAGTAGTCAGGCACTTGGACTAGATGATCATTGTAGTTTTCTTCCAACAGAGATATAGTATTCTATTATTCTATTCTATTCTATTCTATTCTATTCTATTCTATTCTATTCTATTCTATTCTATTTGGCTCTTGAGATGAAAGCATGTCCTCCCACCATTTTCTTTAAAGCAGTCAGATGAACCCCTTACAGAAAAGTTCATAGCACAAAATCCTGTGTGGTTTCAGAGAGTAAAGGATTTAAACAGCAGAGCAGTAGTAGGCAAAGTGATAGCCTTGTGTCCTAATTTTACTACTGCGCAGTTTTCAGGGGATCTTACTGAATAATAATGTCTCTCTGAACTGCAATCACAATTATATATTGTGAATGGAAGAAAAATTTAGGCTTATGGGTCATACATATGGCAGGCAAGTGTGTAAAGTTGCAGGAGCTACAAGTCTTCCTGCTGAGGCTTATTTGTCCTTTCTTTGTGTGAATCTCTGGCTGGTGTCTCTTTTATTCACCTGTAAAATGGAAATTAAACAGGATTTGATGGAGGATGGGAGGGATGGGAGAGGTGTAGCAGGACCCATGTGTGACTGCCTAGAAAAGATAGTTGCCTTATGCATTTCTTGAGTTCTTGTCTAGGAGAGATTAAATATGAATTTTATGAACTCTTCCACTATGAAGTAAAATTTAATAGAAAGTTTTCCATTCTCCTCTCTTTTGCTTTTTTCCCCATTGCCTCTTTTCCTGAGAGAAACCATGCATTAAACAGCACTGGCTAGTTTTTTAAAAAGAAATAACTGTGTTTGATATCACAACTCATAGAACATAAAAAAAAATTATTTTGTCTCACTGAAGAAAGTATTTTTGTAATTAAATCATATAAATAAACAGACTTTATAAGATAAAGATGGATATCATGATTTTGTTTTCAACAAGGAGACTGAGCTTATAACTATAATGTCTTCAATATAAAAGAAATGCAATAAAATACTGGAGAAAACAGCTTCTTAAAAAAGGATTTGTTATTGATTTATTCAAACTGTTAACTCTCTAAAATCAAGGAGTCTGTATCAAAACATTTTGAAAGATGCTGTATTTTAGAGTAAGACTTTTAAAGGGCTACATATATTACAGTTAGTCATGGTTGTGGATGACTGTCAGTACTGTACCTTTCAATGAATTTCAATCTGTATCACTCATACTGCAGATAACTGCTGTGCTGTGGGTTTTTACAGGAATTTGTTCTGTGCTTTTCTCCTGAAATTTTATCTTGGCTTTGAGAAACCTTCCAGAATGAGAATTTAAGGGAAGAAAAATAAGTACTTGCAAAGTAGTTCATTTTTCAGCTACATAAAAACCATACCATGAAAAAACGATCTGATAAATTTTAGGCCAGGTTGGATAGAGACCTGAACAACTTGTCTAGGGGAAGGTGTCCCTGTCTGCAGCAAGGGGATGGAACTAGATAATACTTAAGGTATCTTCCAACCCAAACCATTCTATGATCCTATGAAATAAAATCCTTGCTCAAACTTAGTGCATACACCTGGAAATGTCGACAAGCAAACAGGTTCTAGAAGACGCACATTTTTTAAAGCTTTGTCTCCCTTTTCCCGGTCAGATAGTCTTCATGCCATGCATCTTTAACAATAACAGGCACAGAGGAAACTCCATACTTTCCAGGGATGTGAAAACTCCCCTTGGACATGCCTGGCACCCTGAAAGAGATTATCAGGCTTCTGCTCCAATCTGCATTAAAGAGACTGTTACTTGTACTTCTGGCAGTGTAAATAAATCAAACCCCTGCAACTGTTTCATAAAAGTTTGAAAAACTTAAATCTAATTATTAAATTTCTGAATCATACTGTCTGTTTCATGCTAATCACATCAGGTAGAAGGAGATCATTTCAGTGCTGGGAAAGCTGAAAAAACCCTCACTTCATAAAGTGATAATAATTAAATATTTAAAAGGTGACTGTCAATATGAACCAAGTGAACTAGATCTTAAAGTTCAAAAACTATGAAACATTTTGTTTTATAAAACTGTGAATTAATGCCTTTGGAACAGTACTTAGGAACAAATGATGAGAAAGAGAAATTGAAAAGATATTACTTAACATGAAATTCGCTATATTGTTAATATTGTCAGAGGTGCAGAATAGATTTTTTGTTTCACATTAGCAAAAAACATTTTAAACTTGAGAACAATTTAACTTAGGCTACATGTGGTGTGTAACTTGCTTTGTCAACAGAAGGCAATGGGATCCATTTTATTGACTGGTAAATATTTTCACTTCTGCGTCTGCCCTCATAGGGATTTATTGTACTGTTTCAGACCTTTTTGTACAGGGTGAAGCTTTTAAAATTCTCTCTGCTCAGAGGAGATGTATTGATTATGCAAACTTGCTAAATGTTGCTCACAGTTACAGGGATTCGATAACAACAGCAAATATTGGTTGTTTAGTTGGGCTGATCTTTCAGTAAAGGTCTGGTGAAACTTTAAATGTTGGGGCTATTTTAAAGTGATTTATTTCAAAACCAGAGAATGAAATGGAGTTCTGACTACAGACTGAACTTTATAAATTGACATCATATCCCATTTATATACCTTATAAATTGAAAACAGTTATTTTATTTCTTGAATTATTTCTAAACGTTGTCTGGCATTTCTTTTTAAATATGAATCTTTCTACTTGACTGAGATTCTTATCATTGGATATAATTTTTCTACTCTATTTGACACACAGTGACATTTCGAGGAGATAAATATCAGGATTCTTAATAATTTAATAGAATAATTTTGGTGTCTCCGAGTTGTCAGTGTTTGAGGGATACGTACTGTCAGCTAGGGGGAATTTTGTCTGCACATTTTGATGGTGTACAGAAAATAATGTCAAGTACTAAGATTTCTCCAGTTAAAAAAAAAAAAAAAAGAAAGAAAGGGAACCTTCTAGAATGGCTGCCTGTAAAAGTACAAACCAGGTTTCTTTGTTTAAAGAGATTGTTCTAACACTGGATCTGGAATTGTAAACTTTATGAAGTGGCACTAATGCTCCTTTTTATTATGATTTTATCATTTTATCAATTTAATTATATTGTCAAATTATTTAGGAATCTTTTTTTTATTAAATTATTTATTTATTGGAAATCTGCAGACAAAATAGGAGGGATGGAGTTTGAAATATCATCCTATTTAGAAACATTATAAAATAGAAGAAAATAGTCAAGACTGTTCTGAAAATGTTTGGTTGTTTTGTTTTTTGGGTTTTTTTTTTAATTCCTTGCCAAAATACAGGGCAACACAATTTTTCACCTGTAAGCCCAAAAGCTGACTGTTTCAAAAATTGAACAACCCTTTTGAAATTCAGAAGCTTTGGAAGCTATAAATATTTTCAAATAGTAGACAGAAGTTCATTTCAGTACTTCTTTCTCCCCGTGATGAGGTATAAATCCTTTACAGCCTCATTGTTCTACATCCAAAAGCTCTCTGTCAGTCATTTCTTTATCCCATTGACATTTGTACTTATTGTCTGGAAGTATGGATTGTCTAAGAAGTCTTAAGGTATGCAGGTTCTCTGATGTATGGATATACAACTGTGTACAATTCTTTTTGGTGCATTTTTTCTGCCTGTATTTACATATTAAAATGATTATCACAGAAGAGGTAAGTTTATTAAATTGGCCCCAGCTGGATTATAACTAAGACTAACAAAGTAAAACTAAATCTAAGGTACATATTAAGTAATCACAAAATATCTCATATCATAGCTCATACTCTCCCCAGTGTAAGAAGTAGAAATCCTTCATATGAACAAATTGTAGTGTTCTGGAAGACTTTCTTTAAAGAAAAATTCTATGACAAGTCAACAGTATTTCTTCACTAGTATTTATAATTTACAATGCAGCATTGTTTTGTACTAGCATGCACATCTTTTGACTCTAGTTTGAGACATCATTTCTACTTACACTTATGTATAGGTGTGATTTTAGAACACGTACCAGCAAGTGTAGTGTGAAGCAGTGAAGCTTGCTATAAAGATAAACACAGGAATTCACAAAGGTTCATAAAGGGTAGAATATGGACACTTTTCTGCATATACATTACCATGGCTAATGTGTTAGCAGTAGCACTGATTTTCAACAAAATGCATCATTAAGATTTTCATTCATATATTGTGAGAAGTATAAACAAATGCCATTGCCTGTGAGCATCTATAATGCTAGGTAAAGTTAGAATTACATATGCTTCTAGAATATTGCAAGTGTTTTGGTTTGGGTTTTTTGTTTGTTTTTTTTTTTTTTTTTCTTCCTTTAATATTAATTTCCAATATGGAATTTAACTTGATTATAAATGTACACCTCAACTTTAAAATGTTGTGGGTTTTTTTTTTCTCTAAAGCTGAATGACCCTGTATAAGGGATTTCACTTGGAAGTAATTATAATTGTAGAAATGTTAGGGTAGTTAGAAGTTGACAGCTTGTGTGGCCCACTTCTGTTGTTTGTAGGAAAAGAATTGTCACTCCATCATTTTGTGGTGCTTGAGGCCAGGCAGTGTAAGCTCTTGGCTCCTGTGGACTCGCACAGTGTGTGTGCAAGCACATTGCTGCTGTGGTTTGGGCCAATACTATATTGAAAAGCCTAATATAAATACTACACTGTTCTCTAAATACTTTTGGATTTGAAATCTCCCTGTTCTTAAAGTTCTTGTTCAAATGAGCATGAGTTTGCCTGGAGGAGTGGTTGCAAGTGAGTTTTAAGATGTGATAGCTCTTTGAGTCTACCCTACCCTGAATTTTTATCCAAAGCTACAGTTTTCTAATTTTTTGAGTTTTAAACTTTATTCTTGCAGCCTACCCACTTATCATGCACAAGAGTCCGAAGGCTGTGTTGAGTCATTTATATGGTATGTCTTCATCATGATGCAGCCACCAGATGTAAAATTTTCTTTGTGAGCAAGCTTTGTGGGCATACAGCTGTATCACACTTTCAGAGATCCCCTTTTTGCTTCATCAGGATACATCTGAAAGAAGTTAAACCGTGTTTTGTTACATGTCAATAGTACCAGATGAGCACCATGCTGCCAGCATTAAGTTCATTATCTTCAAAGTTACAGCCCACAAGAAACCAGCTTGAAATTGGGTTCTCCATTATGGCATTACTGATTTTTTTAAGTACAAGAAGTTGACTGTGATTCCAGGAGGTTATAAAAATAATTAAATAGATCACCTTTATACTTGAGCATTCCTTTATATTTATTGTTATTGTTGTGATATTCCCTATTGCAATATTTGAGGAAGGCCATATAATGTAAATATGTTACAAAATAATACTCTGTGCAAATGAAGGGTAAAATAAGGGTTTTATTATTATTATATTCAAAATCAAAATAGGGTTAATTTGGAACAATTTTGAAAGCATAGACTTTTCACGTCAAGTCTTAAAATAATTATAGTCTATCTGGCATCATATGTACAGCCAAGATAGGCCCTCATACTGCAGAGAAGCAAAATAAAAAAATCTAATCAATCACCTGTTGCATACAGAGAAGACATTACAGATACTACTAAAACATTCAGATTACACAGCTAGCAGCAAAACACAATTCTAGTAATTAATATAAGTGTCTAAAGTATTTGCCAAAAGACAAATAAACAAGACTGTGTCCTGATGTATTACAGCATCCAGGGCAGTGTCTTTCTGACAACAAGGATTCTTAGTTGTTTGAAGAACAGTAAGAGTGGATATATAGAATACGTCCCCCACTTTGCAAAATGAATTAAATTACGTGATTTTTGATATTTATTTCCTGATAAATAGCTCATACCTCTACTTGAATGTAAACCAGTAGAAAACACTTGTAAAAGCAATTATTTTAAGATGCAGTTCCTCTTTTTAGAGAATTTACATCACTAAAATTTCAGATACATGTGAAATCACAGTACTAGAAGAAGCGCTGGTAAATTTATCATATTTATTACAGAAACTAACTCTTACCTTTTTCACTTCTCCTATATGTTGGCTATCACCATGTCCTGAAGATTTGTATTTTTTTACAAGTGACTCTTTAGACTTTTGTTGAGAAATTAAATATAAAGAGGTTCACTGTTGAGGAATACAGNCCCTTCCCTTTCTCTATAAAACCCTGTGTAACTACCCCATCGGGGTCTCTCTGATAGCCCTGTATCCTGAAGAAGAACATTAAAAGTGTGGGTAATGCTATCAAGAATCCATTCTCTCTTCTCTGCTCCTATGTGCTTTGTTAACATCGGGTTCTCTGCTCTCACTGCGAAGGCAAAACCTTGGTACAGAGATAAGCAAGAAGAGATAAGGCTGCGGCTCCCAAGCAGCAGCCAGATGCTTATCTCACCAGGTGCCAGATAAAAGCTTGCACTACAGAACTTGGGCAGCTCTGCAAGAACCCCCAGAAAGCGATAGCTGAGCTCTGAGTGGGAGCCTCAGGCAAGGAGCTGTGAAATGCAGAACAAAAGGCCCAGGGACCTGTGGCCTGGCCAGGGGACTGGACTCTCAGAGACTCAGCAGGAGCAAAGGACTCCTGACCCACCTGTACTTAGGCTGGGAGGGTATAAAAGCCCAGGATTTCCTTTGTTTGGGGTCCTCCTCAGAGGCACCAGCTTGAGCTGATATTTTCTTATTGTTATTGCACCAAAATTAAATTATTTTAAGGATCAAGACATCTGAGACTCTGCTATGGGAAGTCTATGGTCTAAGGAAACGTTTCTGCCTGTGAATGTGGAGTGTGTAGGGAGCCAAGCAGGGCACCCGTCAGCTCTCTGAAGCCATCCACTGTGTGAGGGCTGTGGTCCCAGCTCAGGTGGTGAAGGTGCGACTGCCAGATAGGCTCCTGCATGGTCGGACAGGGAAGTTTTCCTAAACACTTATAGATGGGAACACTTTCCTGCCTTGGTTTAGGCCCAGCAAAGATTAAAAGAATCACTATATATATACACTGGAGACCAGAATATCTAGCTGACAATATATTAGTATATAGTGTATTAGAGGATGCACTTTGGAGGGTACAGATACAGTTAATTTAGGGTTTGCTGTATATTCTGCAGTGCTCCTCATTTACACAAAAGACTACTGTGCTTGAAATTCCTTGCATCTGGCATGTTTATTTACGATTTAATTCTGAACTATTTACTTGTGTAACTTTAAGCTTCCTTCTATTCTAGTGTATGGAGGAGGCAGTATCTCATAGCTCTGGGCAACATAACTTGGTACTTGGCTTAGTAATTCACATCCTACTTTTAAAACTTTTCATAAACTTGACTGAAATATACCACAGAAACTCAAAGCAGGCCATTGCTTACCACTGTGGCTAATACCATCATCNTGCCGAAGAGCAGGGAGAAAGGCGGGTCCAGAGGTTTTATACGTGGGGAAAGGGGAAGGGGAAAAAGGGGTTACAGCCCATGGGGAAAGGGAAAATGGGATGATTTCACAGGGAAACAACCAATAGGAAGCACCTGAAGGAGGGACAACAGAGGATAACCAATGGGGGGTCGTAGAACACAGAACTTTCCAGACCTAACATATATTTAACTAAGGGGATACATATTCATAAATTCATACATAAAACAGGGAGGGGGAAACAGTAACCAATCAACTTGAAATATGCAAAAAGAGGAAACAAAGGATCCTGGGTTCTCACCGTAACCCCGGGGGAGCACCTTTAGACTGTGGTGTCGGAGCACCAGGAATCTGGTGTTGTCTGGGCCTCCAAGGCTATGGTGGTCACGGCCACATGCACCGCAACAATCATCTTCAATGAAATTACTCATACGGGGTAAAAGTAGCATCTTCTGGGCTAGTCTTATGATGAACCATTCCTAAATTTGGGAAGCCTTAAAGATGAAAAGGGCAATATAAGTGAGAACAGTTAATACTATATCATTATGCCATTCTCATGGTCAGGGGGCTGTGTATGTCTGTGTGTATTACACACAGTTACTGGCATGTGTATGCCATTTTTATATTTAAAAAAATGTTCAATTATATTAGGAATTAAAGAAGACATGCCAAGTTTTCCTACAAATAGGTGAAATGAGAAATACTAGATTTTCTAGTTCTTAAAATAGCAATTTTTTTTGAAAAGAAACCACTTCTTTAGCTTTGAAAACAACTCAAAAGCCAAAGTGATCAAGACAATTTATTGTCTCTTCCAATCTTCCTACTCACTCTAGCAAAGTATATTTGACAGAGGAACTTCTATGCTAACCACATAAATACTGGAAATGGAATTACACTCACCGTTATATCAGTCACTGCAAATCAATGGGGAAAAATGCTTTGTGTAAACACAGTAAATCTGAACACATTCTCCTCCATTTCCACTCTTCTTTTGCTTTAGTAGAAGTGGAGAATGTGAAAGATGTCCAATGAAGCAAAGCTTGAGTGAGTTCTGTATGGTGAACTGGCAACAGAATCCAAAAGTACTTTGTGTTAGTTTTTCTGAAGACTTTTTTGTGTGCTTCACAGATCTTTCTGGAACAGAGTAGTATAAATTATTACTACGCAATGTGATCTGTATGAAAATGAAAAAAACCCCAACTTATTTGAAAGAGCTCAAACAAAGAAAATAATGAAAATTATAATTTTAGAACAAATTCTTAGAATTTGACTGGTTTTAATTTTAGGCATACAAAAGTTGGCTTTATGCATAAATTCCAAGCTTCAAAATAATTTTTTTTTCCTCAGTGAAGATGTTGCATATCCATTTTGTTTTCCTTTATCTCTCTACTGATTTAAATTTCCTTTACTTTGATTTCTCCATATTTTACTAATAACTACAGAGAGATCACTGCTTAGCATAATATGAATCATATGAAAAATGTTTCATGCAGTACCTTACTTCCTTATATCGAGGTTTTGTGGAGGTGATGTGTTAACTACTCTACCACGTCAATAAAAATAAAAGAGTAATGGAGAACTCACCAGTTATTACTGCAATATCAAATTATGTTGATGTGACGTGATTGGTCCTGGAGAAGAAAAAAAGGAATGATGTCTTCTTTCCAAAATACAACAGTTGTAGGCAAGAGTCACATCCAAAATCACACAGCAAGACATGCCTTGAACTTCTGGACTGTCTTACCTGACTTACCACATGTAAATGCCTGAGTACTTGGATAGGAGAAAATATTAGTAAGCTCATGTTTTCTACTGTGCTCTGGAAAACCTGTGGAAGCCTGTAATGAGATCTGCTTTGCCTCCTGGTTAGGAAAGGGCAAAGGAGGCAGCTCTGCTTCCTGCAGAAGAGCCACTGCCACTGATAGTTTCTCTTCCCTTCTGAGGAGGTAGAGGGTGGGTCTCATCTCCAGTCTCTCCTGGTCTTTTCATGTCCCCTACCAGATGAGGAAAGAAAAGAAATAAAATCAAATATTGGGAGTATATTTTGGATGTTTTTCATTCTATTCAGAGGATAGAATGGGAAGAAAAATGAGGGATGTTTGGAGAGCTATACATTTCCTAATCACACTTTTCCTACTGTTGTTTTTCTTGCTTGAGTTGAGTTTTTCATCAGTCAGTGGAAAAGCAGAGAGGTGGGAAGCTGGAAGAAAAAAGGAAGGCTGCATTTTATGTTAACCAAGAAGAGACAGAGGAAAAGGAGTCCTTCTATTTTGGTCATGCAGAAAGTGATATACATTGCTACAGGAGTGACTGTTTGTTCAAGACTGCTAATTTCTGTCCCCTTTCAGCTGATAGGATTGATTTTTTCAAAGCCAAATCACTGTTATGTTGCTGGATCAGTAAACAAACCTTAGATGCTTTGTATTAGCTATTTGCATTTGTAGCAGAACAGGCCTGCTAAGCATGGGGATCTGTCAAGACTAATCCTGTAATGTCTAGGTCACTTTTATTGTTTTCCAAGCATTTTTAATTCTATGTGTATAGAGAAAAAGAAGTTGGAAATTTCTAATTAAAATATTAGGTATTATTCCAACCTCTCCATATCAGTAGTAACATATTAATGTTTCTAAAAGTCAAGCAAGAAAGAAAAGTATCTCCATGCAATATAACATGAGCTATTCTTTGATAAAAACTTAAATTTTTCATGTTGTCTGGTCACTATTGTCACAAGTGCTGTATCTCCATTTCTTACCATCTTTCATGTTTGTTTTTTTTTTTTTTTTCCTCACACATTATGGTGAATGTTGACTTACATCTGTGTTTGATTCAGTTCAAATGCTTTAAACTCATTTCAGCATATGTTACCCAAGGAATGTGTGCTTATGGTTTATTGCTGGAATAGGAAGTCATTTCCCTCAGGTCACTTTTACCTTTAAGGTTGGTTTCTTCCATGGTCGAATAGCTTTGGTAGCAACAGGGGTTAACTAGCATTAACATCTTTTATGTTTTTATTCTTTTGAAGTTCCAAAGCATCCCATATAGAACTTAGTCAAGAGGTTTAGCACCACAAGAGGGTAACAGCATGTAATTACCCAGCAGACTTACAAGACTTGAAAATGTTAAATGTCACAGGTATTTTCAGAACATGTACTCCTACAGTGCCTATTGTGTGTTCCATACTGCTGTTTCAACAGCACAGGGAGGGCTCTCCCATTGCAGTAGGCACTTACTGATTTACTCGGAACTTCTCATGACACTCCTCGCTGGTGAGGAATACCTGAGCAATCCCAGCACTGCTCTCATTGCCATACTTGCTGTGCTGCTGTAAGGGTTTAAGACAAATTTGGAAGGAAACTTCCCAAAAAGGGTATCTCCCCTAAAAAAGTAGGCCCCAGCAGCCCCCTCTCCCACACAAGATTCAAAAGGAATTTCTTGGAGGAAAGTGAAAAAAACCAAACCTGTTTATTTAACAAGCAGGTTGTACGCAGGCACAGAAAAGAAAATGAATAATGTTAGATAATAAACCTTCTCTGTTGTGGAGAAAGATGGTGGATTTTAGAGTCCCTCCTTTCTCTGGCTTAGCTTCTCCCGGTGTCCGGGCTGGGCCAGAGGTGGCTCTGGCGGCTTCTGGCAAATATCCTGCCGAATGTCTCCCCCTGATATTGTCTGCTTTTCAGATGAAAAAACAAGCTGAACTGTCCAA
>VYZT01029989.1:0-17644 GCA_013400735.1 Pomatostomus ruficeps | reverse complement strand
CCTGTAAACATAGGACAGTCCCTAACAGTTATAACAAAATTGCACTGAAGTGTTGGAGATTATTTTTTCACAGAATTCATTTTAATTTAGATCCTCCCCAAGTCTCATTTTAGCTCTGCTCTATTTTGCAGAGGTATTTCCCATATTGATTTGTCTTTGCTTAGGTAGGTGTTTTTTTGGTTTGGTTTTTTTTTATAGAATGAGAGATTTTCCAGGTGTTCTGTACATTCATAAATGGCCTTTGAAGCAATCCAATATAATTTCAGCTATATTAATTTGATCCACTTGCTATCCTTGAAACAATTTTTGACTTTGCAGAAACCAGAGTTTGCATCTAATGTAGCAAGTGTTGTAAATTGCCCTTAAGTGCTTAAAAATTAGTTTCAGACTGTATCTGGCATCCATTTGCCACGTAAATGCAGCAAATATAAGGCTTTTATCGGCAACATCCAACACATCTGAAAACCGCAGATGAACTGTCAAATGGCAACAAACTTTGTTCGAATCTAACCTAAGTAAGATCTGAAGTACAAGAAAGTGTTTTATCCAGTTAACACCCTAGGAAGAAAGATAGTTTGCTTCACAAGTATGGCAAGGCATATCTCCCAATACGGGAGGCGTATGTATATATATACACACACACATATATATCACATCTGGATGATGAGTCTCCATTTCTTATCCAATTAGTTTACAGCACAATACAATCCTGCCACATTAAAGCCAGACCAGAGTTCTATGATGCAATGAACTAGCTGAACAGACACGTACCGATGTTGTGTGTGTGCAGGCCGGAAGTCTGAACCCCTGAATGGTTAAAAAGGAAAACATCTATTTAAGTAAAAAGAACAGTGTCAGATTAATCCTCATGCTTTCTACCTCTAAATGCAGGCACTAGTATACTAATTTCCCAAACATAAAACTACAGTACTTAATTTTAACCACTTACAACTAACGTAAATAATTACTTAAAAATCTGACTTTCATCACACAAGAACTGTAGCTTCCACTGAAGACAGTTATGATCAAGAATTCAGGCTTAGATCAGGTATAATAATAATAATAATTATGGTATTGAAGTACATAAGTCTATTTGGGTCCCTTAGTTTTTCAATTTTCTCAGTTTACAGATAAATATCTAAATTGATGCTAACACTGCTGCATGTGTGAAATTATTGGAGAGGCATGTTCCTTTCCTCACCTCCAAACTTCATACTCTTTCTACCCTGCCACAGCTTCAACAATCCCTATGAAAGCTGAAAAATACATGTGAAAGCCTCCTAGTTCTTTTTAAAGGGTCTGCCAAGATCTCTATATATAGTTCTCACTGTCACTACCTCTTGGTATTCACTAACTTTCTTCAAAGAAAGTTAGGAGTGCATTTGATCTCTACCTTTCTGATGCAAAATAATTTTGAGATATGATGTGTGGAAGATTGGTTAGAGGGCAAAGGGCATGTGAGTATGGAACGGCTTGTGGCCGAGGAGATGGGAAAACAGCGTAGTCAGTTAGTTTAAGAATGTAAACCGAAGGACACTGTGTCCTTCACAAGGGAGCTATACAATAACAAGATGTTTTTTAGTCAGGTAGGAATGCAGAAGGAGGATGGGAAACGGGAATGTTGGCACTAGCAAAAGGGAAACAAAAAAGGGGGGTTGACTAGCAAAAGCACACCAATAGCACGCTTGGGTTACAGAATATGCATGGGCACATTATGGGGCTTATATAAAGGCATGTAACTGATCAATAAACGAAGCTTATTGCTAACTCACACTGAGTCATCTGAGTTATCCCTCCGCAACAATGATGTATTACAATGTCTGGCTTTTAGAGGATTACCTTTTGTAAAAAAGCACTGAAAATCCTTTGAAAGAAAGAGATCTTTTCCTTCACCTTAAATTTTACATGGCAAGTAAAGATCTTAGTTTGTGGGTAGGCAACGCAGGAGGTAAGGCTCTCTGGTTCATTTAATGAATTTCACATAATCACATCAGAAGCCTGTACAGAAGCAGAATTAACCAGGAATGGTTCTTTAGAAAAACCCCTTGAAAGTAAGCAATTATTTGAAAAATTGGCCCAAACCCTCTTGCATGTATGCCAGTTTAAATGTGATGCAAATTCACTAGCTTCTGTAGCACTGCTTTCAGATCACAGCCATAGCAAGAAAAGAACCAAACCCAATCTTCTTATTCCCAGCTCATAGGCAAAATGAATTCATCCTGAGGTTTATGAAATCACTTCCGTGCCACATATCCCTCCATTCTTCCTCTGCCTCATTTGCTGAACAAATGAAAAAATCACTTTCCGTGAAAAAGCAGCAGTAATGGAATTATAGCTGTGAAGGTAACCTTAGCCCATTCCAACTCCAGCCCACAGCAAACTGCTGACTGCTGTCCCAGAGAGCTGCACTCTGGAGTGGCCCAGAGCAATCTCATTGACTTTGGCTTCCTGCAGGAGTAGGACACCATTTCCTCTTATCTGAGCCTCCCTTGCTTGTGTCTGGGGCTGCTTTTCTCCTTTTTCAATTGGGTATTAAGCCAATGATGATATATAATCCAATAATTACATAAAGTCACATTATTTTTAGATATATTCTTAATCTGTTAGGGGGAGTGTTAAAAAAAGGGAAGATAAAAAAGTTTAAAGGGAAATAAAATTCTCCCTCAAAGGTCTCATGCAATTTCCACAGTTATACACTGTATGGCATAATGTTGCCTCTCACAGGCTACAAGGATGAAGCTCGATGAAGACTAATGCGAATAAGGAATCAAAAGGCATGGCTCAGTCAAGATTTCTGGTTTCTGTTGCCAGATCCAAAAGAATGCACTGACTAATTAGTACAACACATGTTGTTCCTGTGCTGCTGGTAAAAGGGATTAACAACATTTCCCTCCTTTCTCAGGACATGTCAACAGGATCAGGTAACCACAGAGCTGCAGTCAAAAGACTGCACTGCATTTCCTTCATCCTCTCTCCCTACAGCTTCCATGTGCACTGAAGCACAAACATGCCTAGCTCTAAACACAATTCTTTCATTAAAACAGAAGGAATGCAGGTAAGGAACCCCTATATATCCTGCTTACACAGGTTTTAGCATAGTTGAACGGCTCTGGGAACCATTCGTCATCTCTGTAAGGTTGTAGTCAGAAGGCTGAGCTAGGCACTGCAGAGAGAATGCAAACACATATTACAATCAAAGAAAGGGTCAGGCTCAAGTCAAATCCTGCTCTGGATTTCAAACTCACACTAGAGTCTGGAGAGACTGCTTTTCAGAACTGAGAACCTGCTCTTAGAGGGCATGAGTAACAGTAATGGTATCAGGAGCAATGAGCTGAGGTGACTGTTTGCTATTTTCTCAGGACCTAGAGAGAAAAGAACAAAACAGAAATGAAAGATGGGGGAAGAGAGGACAATGTAGGTAGCAAACACTCATCTGCTTCAAAATTACCAGAAAGGCATGATAGTAGGGAAAATCCTACAAAAAGATACTACATTGTCAGCAAGAAAGGGCTGCTGCAGAGAGGGATCAGCAAACAGCCTTATTCTTAAGGCCCAGGGATTTCGAATTTTAGAGAGATTAAGCAGACACATGATACTGGTGCAGGAGTAGAGCATTATGTCTGGTTCATTCTAAACACATGGGGGTCCTAATACTGCTTTCATTGTCTTGATACTATTTATGACATAAGATCTGCAAGCAAGACGTCTAAAATGCAGAGCACACATATGGTCCCCTTATTAAACACAAAATAGGACAGGCATTCCCCTCTCAGAGCAGCCTGCTTTACAGATCCAGCACAGCACAACACCACATTGCCACTGCCAACGTCGTTTGTCCCTCCAGTCATTATCAGACAAACAGTAATGCACATAGCAAAGGCTAAAGGGCTAAATGTTTCTCACTGCTTTCAGGAAATTATTAGTGTATTATGTACCCAGCTTCCTTACTTGAACTGTCTCTGTCTATCTTTGGGAGCCCAGCAAACCAAATCATACCCTAAGGATATTTAACTTCTTTTACATCCTGCCTCTTTTTGCTAAGCCAGCCAAATGTGAGGTTGGCCTGCTTTCAGTACATGACAGACCAAATTCAGACATAACTGGCCAAGTTCAAGCAAGGTATATGCCATGCTTTCCAAAGAAGATTATTAAAACTTAAGGAAGCATAGGTCAAGTCATCTTAAATCAAGGAAATGGGGCAATGCTGTAAAAGTAAAAGGGGAAAAAATTATTTTGAGCATGTCTGGGAAAAAGTCTGGGACATTCATAATGGCACGATGTTCCTCAAGGGTATTTTTTTAAAGGATATGCAGACTGGTGCTAGCCACAAAGCAGCAGGCTGAGAAGGATTGTGGGAGGTAGCAAGAGAAATTTGGGACAAGAGAAGGTGGTCTAAAGCAGTCATGTGCTAGAAGGCTGAAAATAAATCAGCTCACAAAACTCACACAGGTTGTTATGCAACAGTGCGTGAGACACACCAAGTACGCTCAGATCTGGTCATCAGTATCAGCAGCAAAGGCAGGAAAGAACCTTTTGGTATCCAATGTGTCAACTGTTGTACAACTGCTTTCTGCTTGTTATCTTAGGAGGACACTGGAAATATGATAATGTTGTATTTATTTATCTATGTATTTATTTAAAATCATATAAAGGCAACCTATTTGTAAAGGAAAAAAGTGCAATTTCACTACACTTAAGTGTAACTAATTAATTAATTAATTTCCATGAGCTGTTATAAAGATAGCCAAGACACTTCTGGCTCTTTTCTAGCTACTGGCTGATATATTGTACTGCAACTGTACTACTGTTTTCAAAAGTAAGGTAGAATTTGGTCTTCAAGTGTGTCTATTTACATTTTCTGTCTCCCACCACCAGCAAGCTCATGGCAAACATATGACCGATGTGCACTTTGATCACTCTACTGTTCTCCCCACAAAGTATCTCCTCAGTAACACTGAAAACTTCTTTGGCCTCATAGAGGCTCCACCAAAAAAATCCATCCGTATCAGTGTGTTTCTTTCCCTGACATATCTTCACTTTGCACAGCATGTCAGGTTCCCCTCTCTCCAGCTGTTATTCATATTTCAGAAAGCTGCTGGGACTGAGACAGGAACACAGGAACTTATTTCACCTAAGTTTAGATCCAAAACTGGCAAAAAGGGTACAAGAAGAGGCCAAATAGTGCTTCACTGCTAGGCTGCTGGCCTTTTGTTGGTCCAGGGCAGTAGAAAACGAAAGTGAATCATGTCTGCTGGTGGTTCAGGACCCTTCTGATGTGAGTTTTGTGGATATAGTTCTGATTTTTTAGACCCAGTATCAACTCAGGAAAACCAATACATACTGTTATCCTACAAGCACCCTAAAAGCAAGGAGTCTTTGGGGAATACCTCAACAGCAAATACAAGGAATGACTTGCATAACAGAGATTCCCTTGCTGGCCATAAAGATGAGCTCTCGGAGTCAGCATAAGTGTATGTGAGTTGCTTAAGCTACCATCACTGTATACCTTTGGCGTAAATAATGAGAGAAGCTGGCAGACAGGCTATCCATTTACCATTGTAGCCATGTGCAATCAATTGAATTCAACAATTCAGCACTTTCCCCAAGTATACCGACACACTACATATCCAAACTAGTCATATTAAAATTCCTCTAAAGGCTCTAGCTAAAGGGCTAGTTTCCCTTGAACTAGAATCAAAGATATGATATGAAAATGTACAGTTTTTTATTACCAATTATGAGGGTATTCATGCAGCACTGCTTAAATATTATCTTCTAAAACTGATAAAAGGGCAATGTAAGGGGGAGTTCTTCAGAGAGCAGGAGACCAGACAATTAAAGCTCTTAATTACAAGGCAATACCCAAGAACTTAAAGATCATACCCAGACTAAACTCTGTCCTTTATACTAATATTCATCGCCCTAATACATCCCTTAGAAAAAGTCTACACATCATAATTCTCTATCATATTTTTAAAGAATTTTAAGAACATTTCATGCACCAGTTAGTTCAAAGATACGGTGATACATTAAAAGTTCAAAGCTGCAGCTTCTCTCTTTCCCTTTATACCTCATTTTAAGAAGGAAAAGTTGCATGCAATTTAATATTCCTCTTCTCCAAGGGTTTGTACTTGTTGGTCTTACCCCAAGACTGTTGTAGAGACTTATTTAATACAAAGAAGAAACAACAGTATATACTGTACTCATGGTAGTGAAACAGACCAATCACATGTTTGAAAGAATATGGGAAAATTCAGACCAAGAGTCCTACATGCACAGAGGAGCACAGGTCAATCATCCCCAGCCACCTGCAGCTGCTCCCAGTTAGCCACAATGATATATCTAGACAGCGCCACTGTGGGCACACTACTATTGTGAGAGAAAACATGAGCAGGTGGTGCACTACTACCTCTAATTCATCATCTTAACCGGTGACATATAAAAAGCACTGAAACATAAAGTGCTATTAGACCTGAAAAACTGCCATAATTGCAATAGCATTGCTAACTAACCACTCAGCCCTATGTTCTGAGTAATTAGGGCAATGGTTTATGACCAGCACTTGGTGGCATTAGCAAAATGTAACAGGAGATTGAGCGTGACGGGTGGGTTGGTAACGAGGAGGAGGAGATGTAATTTACAGCTTTAAGGAATCACCTGTTAAAAAACACTTGTCCTTCTTTACTGAAAAGGAAATAATTCCCCATACCCTGTGGACAGGGAAAGGGGATTCAAGACAATGGCAAGGTGACATTACAAGAATATTTTTTACTTTTTTTTTTTGCCCCCACATACGGATTATGTGATTTTGCTCTGACAAGTCAGCAGGAGAAAGGAAAGTCTAGCAGTCAGGCTTTTGCAAGATAAATTCTGTATGCTTAAATCATTTGAGAAAGATGTTAACTTACTTCCTCTTAGAATGAAAAGGCTGATGTAAGTCACCTACACTGCAGCTCTATGCACAGTAGGAGGGGACTGGGGGAGTTCAGATAATGCAAAGAAAAATACCACGGAGGGAGGAGAAGCTCTTGCTTTTTGCCCTCCAGTGTTAGGCTTCAACAGTGAAGACTTTGCAGAAGATGCAAAAGATAGATATGCAGAACTTATTTTTTCACAGCCATGAAGAAATCTACCCTGAACTCTAGTACAATTCAAGCTTTCTTCTTTTAATTCCTACCTGAAGTCCAATAGCAGTGTCCAAAATACAGAATTCCCTTTTTTGTTGTTTTGTTTTTGTTTTAATTCTTTCAGTGGGGGTGGAAGAGGGGATTTTTGACAGGAAATTGTCAGCAGTGATGGCTTTCCCACACTGTGGAAAACTGAAATGTGAACACTATTACATGTCTACACTTCTCTAGCTTAAAGTTCCAGACATGCAATCATGCCATGCTTTCACTTTTAAAAATTTAAAAGCTCTCTTATTAAATTGCCGTTTACCACTGTAGATAACTGTAGATTTTTACAGCCACCCCTCTGTCCTGTAGAATCACAGAATCATTTAGGCTGGAAAAGGCCTTTAAGACCATTGAGTCCAAATGTAACTTAACACACCACTAAACCATGTCCCTGAACACCACACCTACACGTCTTTTCAATATCTTCAGGGATGATGACTCTACGACTTCCCTGTTCTAATGCTTGACCCTTTCCATGAAAAATTTTTTTCCAATATCCAATCTAAACCTCCCCTGTCACAACTCAAGGCCATTTCCTCTTGTCATATCACTTGTTTACTTGGGAGACTGACACCTACCTCACTGCAACCTTCTTTCAAGCAGTTGTAAAAACTAGGGAAAAACAAGGTCTCCCCTGTCTCTTTCTTTTCAGGTAAATACTACTCATGTCTCACTGACAAATTTTTCAATGCTTTTACCATTTATTATATTTAAGAACTATCTCTCCTCCAGGGCAACAGCAGCTGTGTGCATAAGAAATGTATCTCATTCACAATTATACCAAGACCAAGACTGAGTGTTTTCCTGCTCAGTACTGTCCTTTAACATACCCAGAGAGTGATTTAGTCCTTAGGCCACCATATTACCCTAAGAACTCATTTTCATCTGAGTAACAGCCATGATCCCGAAGTCTTTAACAAAAATCAGTGCTTCCTAAGGTGCTCTATAAGGATGGCTTACATACTTTGTTTTAAAACTGATGCATTTCAAAACAGATACTTTAAAATGCATCTTATTCAGCTGCTCTCAATTTACAATACATTTCAGTCCATCAGTGATGTTTCATCTCTGAATGTTTGGACTATCCTCTGTTTGAGCCATTCAGTGCCAGGTGGTCTGTGAAGAGGACTCGCAAGACTTCATTTTGCTTTGCATGTGTTTTTTCCTTCCCAAACAGCTATTTAAGGCACAACTGTACATTCTCATTCCTTCAGAAAATGTTGCAATACAGGTGGCAGTGGCATTGTGAAGAATAGAAAATAAGCCAGCTCTGTTGGACAAGGCATAAAGAAAGGGTCATGTTGGGAGACTAGCTCAGCAGAAGAAAGTTGGCATATATGAGTGAAGTAGGAATGACCCTTCTCCACATCTCAGATCACCCACCTTTGGGGCTGGATGCCTTTCTAGATCTGAAACAAAAAGCTCTGAAACTGACATTGCTGTTCCAGGGTCTGCATTGAGGGTATGTGGCAAGGGGCCGTTAATGGGGAGAAATACACCTGACTACCATGCAGGGAGAAACAACAGGACCGAATAACCTATATTTTCCTGACAGGAATTTGATTTTTCATGGAGAAAAATCTAAGTTGACTGTCCCTTCAACCTTTAGGGGTTTTTTTGTAACAAAGTCAGCAGATTCTGATAAGGGAAAGCAGAGGCTTTTTTTCTGCTGAAGAAAATATCCTTTTCTAATGGGAAGTTGAAGCTTCTGTAGCCTCATCCCACCTGCCACGCAGTGGTGCATGCCACATAAAAGCATGCCTGGGGAAACTGGCAAAGGTAATAACATTTCCTCTGAACCCTTGATGGTGGATAAACGAAAAGAGCACTTGGTCCTTCTCCCGTTCTCTTTGAGCTGTCATGGAGATGTGCTGCACTCATAAAACAAGGCAGGGACTGCTGAGGAATTCACAGCTCCAAGGGAGCTTGTTTAGCTTGTTTCCATCCTCCAAGAGTCAGAGGCCTACAGGAAGTACTGTGGCAAGCACAACAGCAAGACTGGAGAGGGAAAAAGTATGTTTCTGGATTTATAGCCGTTTTTTCTGAGCCAACAGAATCCTAAGTGGGAGGGTGAGGAGCACAGGGTGCAAAATTAGCCTGCATTTAAATAAGAGACATGTGGGTTTGGAACCCCTCCCTTCTCTGTTTAAACAGCCCAGTGCTGCCGTGAACAAAGCCTAAGAAGATTATGTTCTGTGAGGATAATCTCAGCTCTCTAGTGCTGCCTTGGATTCAGAAACACAGCATTCCAGTTTTCTCCCAGGGTCATTTTCTATCCTTTCCCTTCAGCTTCTATATGCTTCTCCAGCTACTCTCTGATTTTTGGGGTGAACTTTTTTAATGTTATAATTATCAAGGCTCCTCAGATTTTCCTGCCATTCAGGCTTGAGAGAGACAGATTCCTCACCTGAAGGTAACAGGATTAGGTGTCAAGCAGCCTTCTCAGCAATCTAGGTACCCCTTTGGAGAGCAGAGGAGCAGCATTCCCCATGTGTATGGGGAGCCAGCAGCCCAGAGTGCCTCATTGTCCACCCAAACACATCTCATCTGAGCATTAAATAATGCAAAAAAAAAAAATTCCAGCAGCTCAAATACTGAGCAAGTGGTAATGATGCTGTCACTTTGGCAGAATGTGCAAATATTGGTGCAGATGGATAGCGTTTGTGAAGAGGATGAGCAAGATGGGAGAGGATCCCTTTGATCTGCCCTGCACAGTTCCCATCCCGGCGGAGGGCGTGCAGCCCTCTGCCAGCCAGGGGATAGATGCTCCCATCCTGGCACAGCCTTTCCTGCTCACAGGGAGACTCTCTTGCCTTCCCTGCTGCAAAAGCACACAACGGCTTGCCTGGCATGCACTGTGCACCAACTTTAAACATGCTGAAGCCTGAAGAGTGGCATCTGTGTGTGCTAGGTTAGAATTTGCTCCATGCCTGCCAGAAGACTGGAGAACACACTGTGTAGGGTTTTCACCTGCTTTAAACAGGTAAAACAGGTAAATTAATGTCAGAGATATTTTACACATCTGAAAACACTGTGCATAGTATTCCTTGGTTGCAAATATTGTTCCTATATTTTGGGGTACATGTTGCCTCATTTACATCTACGAGTTGCAAATGGAACAGAAGCACAACTACCAAGAGGACTGATAAATATGCAGGAAAAATAACTGGGAAAAAAAGCAACACAAGAACCAAGAGTCAAAACACTGTTAAGAGCTGCAGCTCTTTCCTAAGGTAGGGTCACAGGTACCTGGAAGCTCTGGTCCAGTGAAGGTTAGTCTGCATTTTATTTGGTCTTACCACGCTACCTTGGTCTTTCATTTGGGCTGTGGACACAGAACTCTGGCACTGACATAAAAGCAACAGAGCAAATAACCAACATCACATAAATAACCAAAATAACTCTAATTGTTCTTTGTGGTACCCAAGTCCTGCAGTGTTGACCAAACAAATTCCTTTGACTTCTATGGGTATTTGGCCTGATTATCGATTATCTGAATCAGCCTATATACCACAGGCTACTAAGGAAGTAGAGCATCAGAAGAAGAAAACAAACATGAACTACTCTCAAATTCACCCTGAGGCTTAAGAAAGATTGAAACCAGTCAGTACAGTGCCTCATTCCATCATAGTCCCACTGATGTGGAGATGCTGCATCAACATTTGCCAGAGTCTTTCATATCAGAGCTCAGGATGGGAAATCCCAATTCTCAGTAAACCCAAATAAATGCCTAAATTAATTTGTAAAACAAATGCTGAAATAAATCCACTTATTCTAACGTAATTTGTTTTTCACTGACATGTTGTAAAGCCCAGCCAGGAGCACACCTGCTGCATGAAAACCTCAAAGGCATTTTATGAGATTTCCCTCAATCCCAGCAAAAATGGCCAAGAAAATTATCTTGGTGTTACAAAGTATCATTTCTTAAAACACATTAGAAAGCTCTGAAGGATGCAATACAGTCTCGGTAGTCAAGAATTTTCAGTCCAAAGTACTTCTATCAGGGCATGCACACAGTACAACTGATTGCAGCCCTCCTGAGGCGGCAGGTAGCTGCTACACATGGAACAAAGTAGTGAAAAAGGGATCAAATATTGCCATGCTTCTGAAATGTTCTGAAATGCTGTAAGGATATTCAGTGTTCTTTCAGATCACATAGTTGGTCTGGGTGTAAAGGCACAGACACAGTAAGCCCCTCAAGGTCCATCTCCTTCTGGAAATCCAATGTGCTAGGCAAGGAGCCAGCTAAACCACTTCTGTCTCTTAACGTCCTGAGGCTTCCTGATGCACAAGCTCCTAGTGGCTGGATGCCTCGGCCATGGACCAGCTCCCCAGTGCAAGTCTGATTTTCTTCCTGCAGCAATCCAGCTCTAAAGTCTCATGTCAGGCATTAGAAAAAGGATCAACAAGGTGAAGTCTGACATCACTTGGTGATATTTGACACGAGCATGTGCGTAGGTGTATATAATTCTCCCTGCTGAGAATCCTGATCCCCCCAGGCTCATAGCCACACCAGCAAAGGAAGAACAACCTGGCTAAGCAAGGAGAGAAGCACTAAAATGACAGCCAATTTGCATTTTTTATGAGGATTGTCTCCTAAGTGTCTCTGTACCTCCACAAAGCCCTCACCACTGTCTCTAAACCCATCTTGTTTCTCTCAGCTGATTAGGAATTTTTATTCTTGCTTGTCTCCCCTCCTCCCTGACTATTCTTGTGCCCTTGGTGTTAGTGTGTCCTGACAGCAGCAGCTCTGTGGGGCTCTTCTGTCTTTCCCAAACACCCACTACTACTTGTGCTGTCATTCACCCACAACTACTGCTTCTCCTGCACCATTCACTCCAGGCAGTCAGGAAAGTCAATTTTGGCCAGGCTCACTGTCCCCCCCACCCCAGTCCAAGAGGAAGGAGCATGCACAAGGCCCTGAAGAACTTCCACGCTCTCATGTCCATGTCTGTACCCTAAGTCTGTCCCAAATCCAAACTAGGGCAAGAACTCTGTATATATCAACCCTCCCACTTAATACCCTAGTTTCCATGACTGGAAAACCTGGGAAAAAGAGAGGGTGTGGAGGTGCCACATGATCTTATCCCGGCAAAAGATTCAGATGACTGAGAGACCAATACTTCATGATGCAATATAGTACACATGCAGAGCAAATTTAGCTACAGCCTGACATTCTTGCTTTCCTGCTTGTAAACAGAGATAATTGTGCTTTCCTAATTAGGGCATGAGTGTTGAGAATAAACATCAAAATTCTTGAGGCACATCTTAGCATAAGAACAAAACTCACAGGGGCAAAAAACATCTACAGAGGCCACAGCAAAGCTTTGCTTAGCTTAGAAAGGATGTGTTCAGGGAAGGCTGATTGCTTCCCAAATGGAACAAAACCATCTTAAAGCCATAAAATCTCCAGAGTACATCCAACACTACCAGACAAACACTCCCCTTCCTCCCACAGGTTCTTCTGACCTCTGTTTTTTCCTCTACTAGTCATCCTAATACATTTTAACAGCTATATACTTTAAATAAAGTTGTATACTTTACTAATGCCAGTTCAACAAAGCTATCATTTCACTATGTTTCCTCAAGGCATGCACAGCTCAGCCTCTTTCTTTCCTCCTGGAATCCAGTGTTTAGATGACTGTCTATGGCTATACAGAGTGAAAGCCCTGGGTATACATCAAGTAATTCAGAAGTGGAATAAGCATCAGGAACTAAAACTAACTGACCTCTTAGTTCCTGAGCTCAGCCCTTTTGTTTTCCAAGCATTTGATGGAACAGTAACTCACTTTTCACTCCAATGACATTGAAACTTACAGGCTCCTAAGCCAAACTCTTCATTCAAATAAAACTATCACAGGTGTCAAAACAAAGAATGTGTGCTTGTCCTTCAGGTGAGATAATGTGGCAATTGTATTTCTGTTCTCTTTGTAAAGCATTGCTAACATTGTAGCAAATGATGGCTTCGAATTTATGCAGCACTGCTGCCTCACAGCGAAGTTTTAGTGAGCAAGTTGAATCCTTTTGAAAGGTTTATTCACTCATAAGGAGTTAGTTTCATTATTTAGTACAAATAAAGATACACCTTCATGAAAGGCTTCTGCTGCTCATGATGCTTACTTTCATATTTGATAGCTGAACAAACAGCTAGAGCCCTTTGCCTGTTCCACACCAGTGTGCAAGAGGGGTTCTCTTCTGAGACTGCTTAATTTTCAGAAGAATATTGGGTTTTCATATGAAATTGCATGGATGATCCAGCAGATTGTGCTTTCCACCTTTAAACTCCTCTAAGCGAGTAAAAAGAGCTTGCAGCATACTTGGCTCCTCCAGCAAAGTGAGGCGCCACAGGGAAAGACTCCTGCCTGACCTCTACAGGCGCTAGAAAATGATTTGAATGATGTGATTTGAACATTCCTCTCTTAGAGCCCGAATATGCCTCTGATACATATTCTTCTGTAAGCACAGGGAGCGAACTGGAATGTAAACAGAATTTTGGACCCTCTCGACTTTAATTCTATGCTAGACTAGGAGGAAAGATGTAGAGACCCTATATACGCTTTCCCTCTGCCCATGCCTGTTCTCCTCTTACAACAGCACTAGCCTGCCACCATTTTCAAAGTCCCCTAAAGGTTTACCACTGAGCTTTGAGAGGGAGGTGGAAGTTATTGCATCCCTCCTCCTGCTCTAAAATGGCTGCACACAATCCAGAGCTTTATAACAGCAACTTGTTACTATTTTGAGTGAATGTGTGGACTGGGTTCTACTGCCCCATGGCAATAGATGGTATAAAGATGTAGGTTTTGTCCACAGAACAAAATGATACTTCTTTTCACATCTCTGCCCTATGTTACTGGCTGGCCCTTTAGTCCTACGTTATTGAAGACTGAGAACTCAATGTTGATATTTGCTTCCTGATTCTTCACAGTCCTTTCACTAACAGTGAAGTAGCCTTCTCTAACTCATCGGTCCTCAAAGACAGACAATCCTTTTCAGTATCTCCTTCACTTATCATTTTCAACAGTCAGTGCATCTTTTTTCCCCAGATTTCGCCAATGCTGAGAAAACCCAAAGCAGAATTGTGTGCTCTGATTATGTCCAAGCCAGGAACTGTAAGTGCAGAACTTGCTAGGAGAAATCATTGCAAAATAAACAGATGAATAAGATACTCTGCATTTTGCAAACCTATAAAAAGCTGGGCTGGAACAGAGTGGGCAGAACTAAAGGGCTGAGTGCCAGTCAGGATAGCTGAGGGGTCTGTTAATTTATCCCCCAAAGATTTCCTTCTCCCTTAGGTTGTAACTAATAACACAAACTCCTATCTAATGCTACTAATGCTATTATGCTGGAAAGCCCAGTCCCGAGGAGAGAAAAAGCAGTGTCTCGCAGCAGATGCCAGAAATCAGCCAAGATCAGAAGCAGAGCATGTCTTCTGGCTATATGTATGAGATAAATGTGGACTTCGTTTCCATCCGTATCCCCCATACTCTGCTTCCCTGAACTCTCCCAGTGCCTCCTCTTCCAAAACCCTGCTCTGTTCATGTCGAAATGATAATTGTTAATTTATTCTGCTTTTCTGGTTGCTGTGCTAACCCGCAGCTTGTGCTGCTTGGTGTCTAAGCAGCTTGTCCTGGGGATATGGTTAAACCTGCCTTTGATCAGCATTTAATCCTTCAAGGTGCTCTGGGGGCTGCAGTTTAGTTTCTGTGTGAAAGCAATGAGAAAAGGCGGAAAGGAAGGAACAGGACTTTCACTCTTGGTTGCCCTCCAACCCACCCTGTCTCCAAAAGAAACATTTACAATGGACTGGGTGGTTGTTACAGTGGGTGAAGGAGCTGCTCCCTGGGCCTGGCCTGGAACTGACAACTGTGAGAAGCAGGAACCTTGGCCTTCAGGAGTCTAATCTGTCCATCTCCACAGGTAGCCCAAAGATCTGTGCAGTTTTGTCTCTCAGCTAAATATAAGCTGCTTGTTAGGGAGAGAAGCTTGTTCTCCCCTCCCTTCCTTCAAGCTTTCATCAGAGAGAACAAGTAGAGGTAGCATTTTAAACAGATGGGAGCTAAGGGAGTCTTTCAAAGTAAATAAATAAAAAGTAACTTGCAGTTCCTACACACAGCTAAATATGAATGTCTAGATAAAGCCCTAAGTGTGGAGTATAGCCATCTGCAGGAATGCAGAAGCTGCAGTAGGAAAATAAAGCGTAGAGCTGGAGAACAATCTGAGAAGGCAAGACTGAACTGAAGAAAGGCAACCGATGCCAAACATCCCAGAGAATGCTATTTAGAAAAGGATTCTGTTAATGCTCTGGGACAGCATCTCTAGGAAAAATCTACACCTAAATTAACTTAAAACTATCTGGTGTGGCATCCACATTGATGTATTGCCATGGCACAGTACTTCCTCAATGGGGAAAATGTACCACCCATTCCAAAAGTTTACAAGCACTTGGCCCTTGGAAATCAAAGAGCAGCATACTGTCCACTTGTCCCCCATATTTTTTGCTTTAGACTCACAATGTAGAGGTCACAGAATGGTACTTCTCAAACTCTCTGTACATGGAGCTTGATCACCACAATGATAATGGCACACACTTTTCTGTTGTTAGCTAGACCATGTCAGCCAAGCTCTTGGTGTCACAGAAATGAGATACAATACAGTTTCTCTGTCTAGCTAATGTACTTCTAGAGTACTGATCAATGTAGTTGTCTAGGAAAAGTATCATCAGGATATTAAAGTTGTTCACCATTCCCCAAGTGCTGTGGTAGGTTACTCAATTTGAGATTAAAGGTATAAATCCATAAATAGATGGAACTATAACAGAAGAATGCTTCCACTGCTACCACATATATATGGCTTGGTTTAGTAAACTTGGGATACACTGTAGCTCCTGGATTCTACTTGTTCTGCAACAGAATTGTTTTGTGCACCTGATGAGATGCTTCTTTTCTCTAGGCCTCAGTAATCTCATGATATTTATTTTCCTTATGAAACTCAATTTTCAATGAAATGGAATTAATGATATTGTCCTATTTTGGTAGGATACTTTTAGCTGGCTCTAGACATGTAAACAGCTGTGAAATTGCAAATAATAATTTATCTAATTTGCACTTGCTTACAGCTACACTGTTTTAACTCTTTGTATGCTCATGTATTTCTGATCTGTAACTGGAAATAGGAATTAGAATTTTAACCTGCCACTCATCACATAATAAAATGGAGTCACTCACCTCCGGTATTTAGGAAAAAATTCTAGTAACTACATGTGGTTTGGAAGTACCAAATAAACTTCACTGCTTGACTTAAATCTCGCAAATCTTCATGCCATGACACCATACTAAAGGATTGCCAGCTGAATGTGCAGCAAACAAACAAAAATCCCTTGGCAGTTATGTATGTGACTTGTTCAAATACCATACAGGACAAACATTTTTCATCTGGTATGCAAAATAAATTAAAAACACGCCAGCCCCAATTAGATATATGTTAAACTCTGTGAAACACCCCCTTTTATCACATTTAAAACATGTGGAAAATACTGATGATACAAGGTTAAACTTGTCTCCAGCAGAATTTATGCAGATTCTGGGGGTGACTACACAGACAGGAGCTCCCTGAAATCCTATAGTCTCTGCTCCATGGCTCTGAGCTGCCTCAGAGTAGGAGAGGAGCAGCCCCTTCCTTCCCTCTTCTGTTGCTCCAAGCCCTGCAGCCTTACAAGAACTCTTGGTTTCTCATCTCATGTTGTGCTCTGCAGTCCTAAAGAAAATATTGCAAAAAAACATTAGCTTTGCTGCAGAAAAAAAATCACTGCTACCCTTGGTGAGCTATCAGAAAATAATTGAGAGGCGTTTGAAATAAAGAGTTAAATCAATTATAAAAACATGTCCCAATCCCTCTTAACTGAGCTTCAGCTATCCTTACCCATTTTTTTCCTTCTCAGGCTTTTTCAATATAGAAGAAAAAAAGTGTTAAAAAAAAATAAAGCCAGCTAGCACAGCAGGAGCTACATGCTGATTAGAAAAATTTTGCTTTGTTGGAGTGCAGGTTTGGGGGCGGGAGCAAATGAAGCAAATAAATGGTATTAATCTTTTAAACCTGAGAGTTTTAGCTACTGCATTAAAAATTTGGCAGTGGTATCTTCTAATCCCAAAGCCCGAGTACAGATCCCGAGTATTATCCAGCAGACTGCATTCCCACACTTGACACCTCCCTAAAAGCTTTCTGTCATGTGTTCCAGTTTTATCAGCTACCTGGAGGACTGAAAGAGAATTCACTCACTAATTCCCAACCTTAGAGCAATCTTGCTCTGTTCCTTGAATGGCAGGGTGAATAGGGCACTATCTTTAGAAAGCCTTTGCTTATTCAGTTACATCACCTTGCTTCACTACCAGCCCTGAGTCCAAACAAAATTACTGAGCAGAATCAGCAAAAACATTCACTGGTGGTCTAAGTCTGCTCTCCCTGCCTTGCCC
>VYZT01029981.1:18659-33820 GCA_013400735.1 Pomatostomus ruficeps | reverse complement strand
GGAGAAAGCTCATACTTATTCAATGCGAATTTTTCTCATAAAGATTATAGATAGAATCCTACCTTAAAAAAAAGAGATGTGATCTATTCCACAATGTGCATTTAAAATCTTTATATCTCATCCATATTCTGTGGCATAGAACTGCGTGATGTACAGAGAGCTGCATTCAGATTTGATCATGGCCTTCTGGAATAACTTCAGCAACATGAATATCATAAGCACCCTGGAGAGCAATTGAAATGGGATTATGCCAAAATCCATAGACCAAATACCAGACCCAAAAAGAAATCTGGCAGAAGAGTACAAGATATTCTCCTGGCCATGGATCCCTTAGAAAAGCAATAGAGAGTATATTATTTGGGGTGAAAAGGCTTTTAGTTGTATGCAAAATTAATATGAATATTAATGAAATACATATTTCTAAAATAAACAGCACCCCTAATTTTAAATAATATGAGCTATTTAGACTAAAATAGTATCTGAATATCCTTTTGTTCTTTCTTTCTCAACAGTTTTTTCTTGGATGTGAGGTACAGGACAGAGAGAAAGGAGAGAATGTGGTCAGGTAACCACATTTTCACTATAATTCTCCTTATCTCAAAACACCTTCTCTTTAGAAATTCCTCTCTGAAAAGCTGAACTGCATTCCATGTACGAAACCAGGATTATAAATATGCCATGTTCAGATCCCAAAAAAATCAAAAAGAAGGAAATAAGTTCTCCTGTCCTGCCAGTGAGGCTTGATTTACTCTGACCCCAAAACAACCAAAAAACATTCAGTAATACATATTATTTAATAAACCAATAGTCCTGATTCTGCCAGTACAGGGTTAATTGTTGCAGTAGCCAGGAGCGGGGCATGGCTAGGACACGAAGGTTCTTCTATACCACCTACCATCATTGCCAGGGGCAAGGGTAAGGGAATCTCTTCCAGGGTAGTGTGGCCATGGGTTGTGTATTGTGGGGTCCTGTGTGGTGATCTTTTTTGGGGGGGAATCATTCATCTTTCTTGTACCCCCTTTTATTAATTTTGTTGCTGTTACTGTTACTCTTCATTTCTTACCTCATTGCTGTTTGCAGTAAATTGTTCTTATCTCAACCCGTCATCTTTACCTTATGTATCTTCAATTCTCCTCTCCATCCCACGGCAGGGGGATGGGTAGGGGGACGGAGAAGAAAGCAACCAGAGAGTGGTTTTTAGTTTTTCAGTGGGAACACCAAACTGGGGAACACCATTCCATGACACCAATGCAGGACCTAAAGTGAGAAACTCTTCCTTCTTAGGCTGCTAATAAAGAACAATTGATACTGTGAACATGGATTTTCAAACAAACTGAAACCCAAAACTGTTCTCATTGTTATGAAAGGTAGGTATTTTTGAAAATGAGGACACATGATTACACGCTTTACCAAGGAATTCGAATTGTAATTCGGAGATAGTGTCAGTTTTGAAAAAAATACCCCTATAATGATCAGTTGCTATTATTTAATGTGATGGAATTATACAGAGATGAGAGAAAGATATTTTGGCCTATCTAATGCTTTTTACTGACACCATCTAATTATATTTTTCACTCTAACTCTATGACTACCTCAGATGTGGTAATGCTCTTTGTCTTGACACACAGTCAGCTCTGTCACTGCATTTAATAACATAAAAGGAAAGAAGAAAACATATCAAGTAATTAATTCACACAAAATAGGCAGCCAAACTTGAGTAATTGAATATTTCAATTAATCACAGGAAAATTGCAGAATATACCTCTGATGCATAGTCTAATTGTGGGGGAGACATGAAGGGGAGCTTGAGGCTTACTAAAGGATAAGGCTTTTGCTATTCAATAATTTAAAATAATAACCATTCAAGTGATTATTTTGGCGTAAGTAGGAGATACATGTATAGGAAAAACCCCCCGATAACTATGGTAGTATCGTACACATATAAGTCCATTTAATACTAAAACCAGGAAAAAGTTCTCATCTTGAACAGGGTGAAACAAGCAGTTTCACTGCAGTATTACCTCTGTTCATGTGTTTGAGAATGTTTGCATGGATAAAGAGACATCAAATAGAGGCAGATGAGTGTAAACTATGCTACACTGCACTGCAGTGATATAGGTGGCAGTCTTACAGATACATTTTACTGCAAACTCTACAGTTATATAATGGAGATTCTTCCCTCAAGATGAATACATATGTATCATACTGTTATCTACTAGTTAATAGATAAAATTAAATAAATAGATAAAATTAAATCAAATGATTGCAAAAATATTGTTCTAAAATGTACTGATGACTAACATTTTAGCTTTACATGGGGGAAAAAAATTTGTGATAACAAATGTACTAAAACCTCAGCCATTCTGTTACTTTGAAACAGACCTGAGACAGAAAAAGATGGCAGGAATAGATCATAAATAGTCTTTCACAGTAGCCATAGTTAAAATTTAATTTAAAAGTCCAAGGATTTTAAATTCCTGAACTGTGATACTTTAAAAAAGACAGTTAACAACAAAGCAGCTTCAGTATAGTCTGAAGATTCTGCCTCAAGAATAAGAGTTTACCAGCAGCTGATGAAAAATAATACATGAAGCTGGTGGTAGAAAACCAGCAAGTAAAGGAATATCAGAAAATGAAAGAGACTTGTGCAGAAAAAAGGAATTATTCCAAGCAGAGGGAACCAGAGTGGAAAAGAAAGAGAAAATGACAAGAATCTTCTAAAAGTAGAGAAGATGACAAAGTGAGAGTTCAGAGCAAGCAAGAGCTTTGAACGAGCTGTTCAAGCTCAACATCTAATCAATCAAAAAAGAAATATTGGGGTTTTTTGGGTTTTTTTGTTTGGTTGGTTTTTTGTGGGGTTTTTTGGTGTTTTTTTGTGGGGTTTTTTGGTGTTTTTTTTTGTTTGTTTGTTTGGGGTTTTTTGTTTTTTGGGGTTTTTTTTTGTTTTTTGTTTTGGTTTGTTTGTTTTTTTGGTGCTAGAAACATTAGCATCCTCGGCAAGAGAGAAATTACATGCAGTAACAAGGCCACAACTTAACACATTTGGGAAGTTATCTAGAAAATGTATCCTGATGTTGGTTAACCTTCTTTCCCTAATTAGCACTATCTATCACTCTAAATGCATTTCAACCTGTGTTGAGGGATGACATAACACTGGTTCTTTTGTACTTGATTGTCTGTATGTGCTAATAACCATGTAAAAAGTACAGCTATCCACAGGGTCTAGCTCTTCTCTCAGCTTCTCAGCTTCTTTCTCTAACACAGTACTACCATAGCAAATGTAATGGTTTTTTGGTTAATTAACATGCAATGAGAACATAATGGAGAATATAGTTTCCTTAGAATGAATTCTCAAGAAGATAGCCTATATTTACTCATGTGAGGAGTTCAGGTGACAAAATTTGGAAACAGAATTCTAAGTCCAAAATGTGAGTCTTCTGAACATCTTGCCTAGTGCAAGATAATCTGGATGGTGACGGAGTATAGAAAACGCAGGAATATGCATTTCAGTTCAGATACTTTAAAGACACACAATGTAAAGAATGGGTGTCAATAATAATTTTTCAGAATTGTTTAAACCCTCTCTGATGCTACAGGAACTGTCAAGTAAAGCTAAATAGTAACACTGTGCCAGTTTTGACATTTTTAAAGGTGAATAGGTAGACCTTTAAGCTACAGATAGCTCCATCTCAGCCTCTCACCTCTGTTACTGCAGATTGCAGTGTCAGTTCTGACCATAGTTTTGATGATGGGTGAGTGATGACAACTGATGATGAGGTGCTATAGCTGGGACGGAAATTCAGCTGAGTCCTGTAACACCAGCATGTGATTTCAGTAACTCAAATGTCTTCATCTTATGTGCTTTGACTAAGAGGTGTGTGAATTGCGTGCAAGATGGGAGCCTGGTACTTTAAATTCCTTTTTCCCTAGACAAGGATCAAACCCATAAACTGTTTCTAATATTAAGAAAACTAACACAGTATACGTAACACTTCTCAAAATTTTGTCCTCTTCTTAATGCTAAATTACATTGTAAAGTGTTTTTCTGCTCCTTTACATTTTTCTGTCTATTGATTCGGAACAGAACATGATAGAAGCTTTGGGCCTGACTCTGCCTCAGTATAAATCAGTGGAGTCCCATGGTCTCCATTACCACTGTGCTGATTTACGGGGCTGACGATTAAACTCTTCCTCCTAGAAGAACAGAGAACTAGCGGAGTGTTGTAGATTGTTACAGGGAGACTTTAAAGAAGCCAGACCCATCACTTGGAATTTACCTTGAGCTACGGTTTTCTTCTACCTCTAATAACAGATAATTCGCTAAAGGAGTTTACTATGTGTGTTTCAGCAACATACTGGAACTCCTTTACTTGGAAATTATCCTCATAATGACCTGATGTTCCTGATCAGACAATGCAAAGAAAATGAGCAGAAATATCACAAAAGAGGTAAGAATTTAAATAGATTTTGTTTGAAACATTAACAAGTCTCCATGAAAAAGAATTATAAAGATTTTTTAGTAATTTATTATAACTTGTAACAAGTAAATGAGATTGATAAATAAGAAAAAGATAGGATGGTTTTTTTGGTGTTTTATTTTGTGGGGGATTTTTGTTTTTTTGAGTTTTTTTTTTTTTGTTGTTTAGGGGTTGGGGATTATTGTTGTTTTTTATGAGTCCTATTTTCAAGATGTTAGTTTTCTCTTTATAGAAGCATTTTTTCCCAATGTGCCTTTCCGGTGATTCATTATTTCAATTGGATAGCAACCAAAATACATAATTTCAGTAAGGTTGTTTTGTGCCTGACTAATGTAGTTTGCTCCTTCCCACTTTTTGGTTGCTGTAATACTCTCAAGATTTAATTCTTTCATTTACTTTGTTCCTATTGATCAGGAGAGTTTATAGCATAGTTAACATTTGAATTCTATTTCTATTCACTTATAGATAAATAAAAATTGCTCGACCAAAGCTTTAAACTATGCTAAACAATGGATTCCAACTGTATTCGTTACTGAATAAGAAATGAACATTATAGTGTTATGTTTTTTTCTACTCTACATACCTAAAAGCTTAAGTTCTTCACATAACTGAAGGTCACTGAATTACTTATCAGTAAATATCACATGATTCTGTCTCAAACATTGGTCTCTAGAAATATCCAGATATTATCAGAAACAAAATTTCTTTCCATCATAAGAACATACTAGCATGATTTGTTTCTTAGTCTAGAAGTCACTGCAAATAAATATAACCTGTTGGAGTACCTAGGAATTGACAGTAACTGATCCAATATTTCTCGGAATGTGATTTGATTTCAATCTACTGTTTGATGCAAAATCTTAAAGCAAGATACTGTGATAATGGGAAAGGATGAGGGAAAGATGATGGATAGAATGGAAATTAAAAATAAAGTTAAAACCAAGTATCTTCACTATTGGGAAGACATCATTGACATGGCGCATGGAGCTGATGCCTGTTCAACTCAAGGTCCAAGTCAAGAATTTAGTCTAAGTGGAACTGAAATGGTGGGAAGTTCTGCTTAGTGTCTGGGTTGCAATGCTGAGCTCAAGGCCCATTTTCAGTTCAAATCATGCTGGGAAAATGTACAGATTGTACTTTGGGATTCAGGGATGTCTCATCACTTTTGCCTACATTTGATATTGCCATAAGTAGACTGTGCAGAGACCAGACAGTTTTCTAAAAAAGGAAGATGGAGCTTCCCTAATGTTTCTGGTGTTTGTCATACTTATCTTTTATATGCACAATTACAAATAGCAATAACCCCACAGAAAGAAAAACACCATTTTTTTGCAGTGCCTGTTGATTATTCTTAAAAATTTCAGCTGAGAAAAACTCATCTAATGAGAAAAAAAAAAAGACTGATGAGCCTTAAAACTAAATTAAGCAGAAACCATTTGTTCCTTAATCATAGCTGTTTGTTTTGTATAAAATGTCATTTCTCCAGCAAGACACTAGGGCAATTTTTTATGAAAGCAAAACACAAAATACATTCTTGTTTAATGTTTTCTGGCTGGAACCCAGTTTGTGGTGGCATATATTATCTAGATATGTCACTCTGTTTACCATATTGAAAAAGAAAAAGCAGGTAAATTAATCACACTGGATTTGAACTGTATGAAGTCTAAGCTATTTCCTTACAGCTCAGCACTCAAATGTGCTTAGGTGAGACATTTGATTCACTGCTGAATAGAAATGGGGTTGTGTGACTTTTACGTTTCTTTACTGCTCTCCAAAACATACAAGACAATTCTTCTGTACAAGATGATTTACTATGTAGTTCAGCTCTACATTTTGCTGAGTACAGCACCTGTGAATACTTCCATCTCCTGTTGATAGCAGAGAGGTTACACTTTGTACTGATGAAAAGGCTGGGGTGCTCCACCGGTCTGTTGCTTACCAGGGGCATTCTCAGATCTGCTTATGCTGCAAAACAGAGAGTGACAATGTGGAAATAACTCGGCAAGTAACCACAGGAGCTCACGAGTCCATGCAGCAGTGCAGAGAGTTGTGTTATGGTCTCTACATCAGCGCATCTGCCTGCATCTCTGCTCCAGTGTAAGTCTCCTGCTGAGGTGTAAAGCTGTGGTGAAATAGCTGTAGTGCTTCTGGATCTGCAACAGGCACAGCCTGCCTCAGCTTTCTTTAAAATTTCTGCACTGATGTCTTGCTTGATGCAAAGCTGTTGAGGAATATATTCAGTGCAGGTAGCTCAGCGTGCAGGTGTAGTGTGAGCTGCAGACTGAGCTCTGGGTGGTGGGAGCCCCAGGCAAGAGGCCATGAACCGCCAACCCTTTGGATAAAGGGCACAGGGCCCTGGGGCCCAGCCAGGGGACTGGACACTCAGACATGGCAGGAGCTGATGGCCCCAGATTTTCCCGCACTTAGACTGTGAGGGTATAAAAGCTCAGCATTTCCTTTGTTCCGGGTCCATCCTTGAAGGCATCCAGCTCCAGCTGTTGTTTTGTTACTCTACAATGATTAAATTATTTTAAGGATTGAGTTAACTGAGACTCTGCTATGGAAAATCTGGGGCTGAGACAGTGAGGAAGCCTAGTCTGACTGTGAGCATGGAGTGTGCAGCTGCTGTAAAGGGACCTTGGTCCCAGCTCTGGTGATGTGGGTGTGACAGCCAGAGTGGCTCATGGATGGTCAGACAGGGAAGTATCCTTGACAAAAGTTCCCAAATACTAGTCCTTATTTTATTAAAATTCAGATAATGTCATGAGTACTCTATATATTAGTAATCAAATACGTATGTATGCCTTACCCACGAAAGGTAAAAAGCAATATAGAAAAAGATTTTAAAATATCTAAATAGAACTTAATTTTGCCTATGAAAGTGTTTCCTTTTTAATATCATCTAAATTTTTTCTATCAAAATTAATTTTATTCTTCAATACTTCCAAATTTCCATTTTAAGAGAGGATTAGAAGTTCATGTTTTTATTTTATCCTTTGTGGTATCACATACAGTAGATATATAAATCAGGGTTGCTGGGGTTTTTTTTCCAGCTTCCTCATGAGTAAAGATCACATTTCAAAAAGCCTGAAACCTCTTCCAGTCCTCATAACTGCAAAGGGAAATAGCCTTGGCATAAAGTAAAATAATCAAAACTGAAAACAGTAATAAATATAACTAAAAGAATTCAGGTCTGAAGGTTTTAGAAGGGTGATAGTGAGGGAATATGCTTTGTGGAGCCCATTTTCCCTGCTACTGAAGATATTTATTGTGAGAGGGTGGCTTTGTGGTGCCAGTTGTCTCTGAGAACTGATACTTGTAATAACATCCTGTGTGGAAACAGCACTGGCTGACAGGTAAGCAGGAAGGCAGGATGGAGGACAGAATAGGAGGATCGAGAGTGAGAAAACTTGTGGGTTGCGATAAAGGCAGGGAAATCACTTGGCAAGTATTGCTATGGACCAAACAGATTCAACATGGAAAATATAATTTATTGCCAACTAACATAAGTATTTAATTACTGTTTTGGGTATTGGGGGGCACAAAAAAACCCCCTCAAACTTAAAAAAAACATTTAAAACACTTCTGGCTCACTCTGAGAACCTCTGCTCACTTTTTATTATTTCCACAGCTTGGAACAGGCTGTGTGTGGCACAGGGCATGTCCCGACCATTTTCCCATGGATGCCACCTCTCCAGACACCCCCAGCCTGCCCTCTGCTTCTAAAACCTTGCTGCCTGTGCTCTGAATTCTACCTGCTGTCCTTGAGACAGGATTATTTTAACTTGAGGATTATTGTCAAAAGTAATTTGCACTTATTTCTTAGCAATCTTGGCTTGGTTTGTTTGGGCTTTTTTGTTTTGTTTTGCTTTGGGGTTTTTTGTTGTTTTTTTCAGGTTTACCATGCGTTTTGATCCCTTCTTTAGGCTGGATCATTACTTATAAAATGGAATTTTATAGCCTGGTCTAAGTAAATACAATGTCCATGTGACAGAGAAGAAGAAAGCTTTGTGACTTGTAGGATTATCTTTGTTCACTTTTTTTCCCCCTAGTACCACTCTTCTCTCAACCAAGTTTCAGGTTTCTTGTCTTCCAAAGTGAACAGAGTCTTTGAACCTTGACACAAGGCTAGCAGTTTTTCCCTCTTGTGCTTTGTATGAGTTTCTAGCCAGCTCAGGAACTCTTGCTTACTCTAGCATTTATTCTGAAGGTACAGCATTATACTGAAGCGTATTTGGACCACACGTGGAAAAGTCTCTTACTTTGGATCAGTGCTACTTATACTGCATTTAAAGAACCACTACTGGCAACTCGGTGGATTTAAAATACTGCATTTAGTTGAGATTCTGTGTTTAAATTGTTTTCTGCCAGTGAGTCTTTTCCTCCAAGAAATGACCCAAGACATGCACACTTTTACAAGAAGAATCTAGAGCTCAGTGTTTCAGCTACAATCTAATTTAACTCACTTTTCTATATTTGTGTATAAGTTGTATTTGTGTGTGTATATATAACTTCTATATTTTTATATCTGCATTTGTGTGAAATGGGAATTAAAATGTAAAAATTACCGTTTCAGTGTTGCCTTTGATATATGCTGAAGTATTAAATTATCTTTGTGCTTTCCAGAAGGTAATATTTCTTAGTGGTTGAATCCATAATAAGTCATCCAGAGTAAGAAATGAGTATGCAAGTGACAAAGCTAATTGTATGTATTCATTTTCTAATTTAGCCCTTTCAGTAACAGCTAGTTGATTAAAAAAATCTACTAATAGAATTTAAATATAGGCATGGTAAAATAATTCCTATATCTAACATTTCTACGTATACACCAATCACTAATCCTTAAACAGTTTCAGATTAATCAGATTGCTTTCAGATTGATTTGGGATTATTCATTTCACCCCAAGGTTTTTATTCTAAATCATGTTACTAAATCCAAGTGATTGAATCCAAACTTTTGACATAATTTGATTTAAATGTTGTTGAACTGTAAATAAATCTGATACTCTTTCCCTACTAACTAAACTGAAAGTTACTTTCAAAATTGAAAGAGTAGAAGGTAGTTATGTAAAATAAGTTATTTTAAAATGGACTTGAATCTCCATTCACACAACTAACTTGTGAATGGTAAATGTGAAAAGGGTTGCAATAGTAATTCCTAAAAAGTGAACTGATAGTGTTTTCTAATCTCTACCTTGGCTGACACTCCTACTTGTAGGAGTTCTAGTTCTCAGTTCTTCATGCTTATGACTGCCAGACTTGAAATATTTGGGTTGAAATATTCTGTGGTGGGTGTCTGCCATATGATGATATTTTTGGTAAATTTAATTTAATTACTCATGTAGTTCTGAGAATGGAATCAGGGAAAAATATATTACTTAGGCTGTGGTAAGAAGAAATTATAGAAGCTTTCACTAAATACTCTCTTTGAAGAAGGAGCTAAAAATTTCCAGCGCATTAGGGTTCTGAATTGTATTGCTCCTGTTCAAATATTAAATTTTAAATAGATGTTTTATGCTTGTTAAATTTTTTGTCAGATGAAAAAAAATAACCTATCTTCTTTAAGAATTGTCCAGTCTTACATGACTCTGACACATAACAGTTCTGTACAGGCATATATCCTTGAATTAACGGGGTATGAACCAGTCCAAGGCAGAACGAGCTGGCAGAACTTCCTAAGTAAGTTGCTGTTTAGATTTGCTCTGGACTGCTGAAGACAATATACAAAGAAACTGAAGAAAAAGTCATCTGGCTTTTCTAAGAGGGGCCATGCTAGGCTTGGATAGCTTGAGAGAAAACCAGTTTGACTTGGCCATGGAAACCAAAGGTAAGATGAAAATAATAAGTAGATTGGCACAGAAGTTCGGTCTGCTAAGGCCTGGGATTAGCACAGGGGTATCAGGAGAAGAACCCTGGGGAGCCTTAATAGCAATAATTGNAACAATATAATATTTTCTAAGCAATCACAAGTAGAAATTCACATCTCCCGTTTCCAAGGCCTACACTAACTAACAATCTCTGAGGCCTGTTCTAGCTAACTGATTCCAAGGCCTGCTTTAGCTAACAGATTTTAGAAACATTTAATCCTTATACTATCAGTAGGGTAAGTTAGATTTAACAAGAAACCAGGGAGAGAAGCTGGCAGTCAGGTATCAGAAGGTGCCTGACACTATTCTGTGGCAACTAAGTGCCTATGTTTTGTTCCAAAAATCCTGGCTGGGGTCTGTACCCTGAAGTCCACATACTGACATTTCTGCAGTGCAGTAGCTGGAATTAGGGTCCTAATAAAAAACTGGGAATTACTTTATAGCTGGATTTTAGTCTGTTGTAATTAATTTTGTTGAGCTGTCACAAAACATCTTCATGGACTTCAGCTTCTTTAAACCTTAATTAATATTTCTTATGCTACTGTTAATTTTTCAATGCTATCCACGCTCTGCCCAACATAAGTAATTTTAGATATAAATAATTTCTGAATTTTCTACTGGTTTTGACACCTTTGGTCAAACTCTATTACAGGATCTTAATGGACCTTTTCTCAAAGATGGAGGTAGCCTCACTTTAAGGAATTTCTTTCAATGTGTTCAGATAAATTGATGAAAGAGTGCATGAATTAGACCAAAGAGATATGAAAGGCAGAGAGTTTGCTGGGGAATATAGCTTTAGCATAGACATTGTTCAAGTCTCATGATGTGAACTTTTACCAAGGACTTAAGACATCCAGTCTGCTCTGAGACTCATGAACTCCTCAAATGATGTAAGAGTTCAGAAAAGATCAGCAGGAATCCAGGCATGTAAATATGCCCCCAAAGAAATCCATCTATTTGGATTTGAAAATGCCACTCAAAGGTAATGTAGACCCAGAGCAGCCATCCTAGACTACATGCTTTATCATTTCTTATTCTGAGACTGCTTCAAAATTTGGCTTTTTGTAATAAGTAAATTTCAAGCTATTTTTGTGCCTTTGAGAACCTACCTTACCTACAACTCATGATTCACGGTGTGTTAGTAGATCAAGAAAAACTGTTAATTGTGGAAAATCTTTGGGGGGTCATTCATTAAGGAGACAATAACAGTTCCTGGAGGCATAAGCAAGACCCCACAACTGTGGTTTGGGCAAACAGAGCAAACCGAATTTTAAGGTATCTAGGATCTTTTCTGTGGCTGTCTGGGTGATTGGCTGCTGGCCGGGCTCAACTTGACACAATGCTATATAAAGGTACACCTCTGCATTGTGTCCATTGGCTAAATTGATAAAAATAAAACCACAGTGCTCACTTCAGCTTCAGACCACGTTTGTTCAGCTCTTGTACAGGACAGACCCAGCACTACTAATTATGGGACTTTGGACCAATGTAGAATCTGCTAATATTATGGAGTAATGTTTGCCCTTTCAACCAGATAAAACAAGATCAGGTTAACTACTATTTTTCAGAGACCAGTATATTTTGTGGTGGGGATAGAGCGATATGTTTTAGAAATCTGTGTGAACTCTGTGCAGGGGCTATAGCTGTACCTGCATATGTTAAACTGACTGAAGTATCTGTAAAAGCTGTTCCTGCTGGTCTGGAAAAGGGCTGTATAGTAAAATGTGTATAATAAATGACTCTTGGTAACCTATGCCATCATAACTTGAAGGAAGTGTATTTTTATGCACAGAAAATGTATTGCAGTGCTGAATCCCAGTGGGGTTGAAGGAAGATGAGGTACATGAAAGATACATTGGAGAGGAACCTAACATAGCCTTGGGACACTTATGTGAACAGAGGCTGTAATGTGTCTTGTTCTTGTAAAGGATCTTTCAGTCACTGTAACCTGGCAGGAAGCCCACTGAATTCCCACCTTTCCCTGAGTTACCTCGATGGGGACATAACAGATACGCAAACACTGTGGGCTGGAAACAGAGACCAGAATTAAATGGTGGATTACATTTGTGATAGTTGTAGGTTGTTCATTGTTTATTTGTAAGCTCTGTTCACAGTACAAAGGGGTTAATAATTTAAAAAACCAGGAAAAATTATATTTATTAAATTTTTCTAACCTATTTGGTTCAAGTGGATAACTGTTTAGACAAATCTCCTATAAAATTCAGATTTCATTCCATGTGTTCAAACAAAACTCATAACCCTGGGGGGAGAAATATCTTTCCAACCTTTGAAAACATCAAAGACATTATTTTCTCCCTGATCTTTGAATATGACAGCCCCAGTGAGAACTGAAAATGAAAAAACTGTCAGCAAACACTGGGACTAGCATTGGAGATTCTAGATTTGGACCATGAAACAGAATGACAGCAACTGATGATTATTGATAACTTTGAAACCCTCCTTGTAAGAGAATCAAGATCATAGAACTCTCAACAGACCTCAAAGGAAATAAAGAAGGCCGGGAAAAAGGAATGACAACATTTCATTTTGTTGTCTTAGAAGTCTGTGGGTTTAAAACACGCTAAGCGATTTATAACAGCTAAAGGCCACTGTAGCAAGAGGCTTATTACTGAATCCTTATTGCTGGATTTACTTTTTCTTTTCCATGAAACAGAGCTTATTACTTCCTTCGTGCCACATAAGAAGGGAGCTAAAACAACTTTCTGTCATATTAGACTTGAATGGTGATTACATGGAAATTTGTGTAATCCCTTATTATTTTGAATTGAAAAGCCTCTATCATTTTTCTTAAAAGACCCTGGAAAAAAGTGTCCCGTCTTTGTATGCTTTCACCTAAAGTACTCTGAAAATAGATAGGTATCTTTTGATTAGATGCAGGAGGATTATTTGCAGCAAACAAATCTATTCATAAATACAGGGGTCTCTACTGTTTATTAATTGTAAGCAAATGATTACTTCTTCCTCTGATATTTTTATTCCTTGGAATTATTCAACAGCTATTTTATGTGAACATATTTCAACCTATAGTTTACTGAGAAATTTTTTTCTTAGAGTATTCTGAATTTACAATTTAAACTCCATGCTGTTTTGATTAGATATATACATCAATGTTAAAATGCTCTTTAATATTTTTATGAGAGTAAATCTCAGAATCAAGTTTCTGTGTAACTTTAAAAATAACTCCCACTTTAGGTATGGTATAACAAAGAACATTGAAGAAAAGGAAGACTTTCATATTGTGTTTTGTGTGCACTAGTGGCAGAACAAATGACACAAAATGGCTCCTGGTGGCCAAGTGAGATCCACAATGCAGTACCAAAATACACTATTACCTGGAAGAGAATAATAGTAAAATATATTTATAAATTACTCATTTTCCTGCTAGATGGAGTTTGTTTGACTGTGAATTTCACTTAGAGATAAAAGCTGAAATTATATTCAGAGGTAGCCAATTAACTGTAGATGTTTAAATTTTTTTTTTCTGAGGAAAAGAGAAAGCCAATTTTGCTTATTTAACAACTTAGATTAATTAGCCTTTAATTGTCAAAATGTAAGTTTTGTACAATAACTTGTACAGAAGCAGTCTCTCTAATTCTTAGATATGGATTCAATTTGCATTAGTTTGGTTATCCATCATGAGTTCAGCTACATGAATAGCCATTATTAGTACACAGAAAATGCACAATTAATACTTTAGCAAAGTGAAAGTCTATGAAAATAAATATTCCTTATTTTCATTTGGGAAAAAGAAAGACACTGAAATACTTCCATGTGCTACTGATGGCTGAATGTCTTGACTAATTTTCCCACCATTTCTCTTTCTGGAAATAGCTGCAGATAAGCTCCAAAAAGGACTGATGTGCCTTGGAACACAGTGGAGCAGTATCTAATTCTTTTCTGCCTGGTTTCAGAGCACAGGTTCAAAGTCAGCAGGTAAGTTGTCCAAATGTTGCTGAAACCTGGTCAGGTGAGTCTCCTGAGCTGGTTGTCCCTGAGCACATCTTGGGCCCGTGTCCTGATGAGTCCTGGGCTGATCTCAGCTTTCTAAGCTCCCTGCTGCTGGTGGTGCAGAAGCTGCTGGGGTATTGTCAGAACTGAGAAATGGAGGGAAAGATGGGGAAAGGGTGAAAGCTATCCCTTCTACCTCTTCCTCCTGCTCCCCCTCATGCCTGCAGGCAGTGTGATCTTCACATGTATGCCAAACAGCTTGGAGGCAGCTTCCAAACTGTCCAAGTTTGTCGCTTCTTTGCCTTGAAGGCATTAATACGGTCCCCTTGGGGTCAATGGTGTTCTTTTCAGCTCAGGTTGGCACAGACTCTTGCCCTGAACTTTGTTGTCATTGCCTGGGGTGCATCCCTGCCTCCCATAGGGACTGTCACCTGCCCCAGCTCAGCACACTCTGCTCTGGCTCTGGGGGACAGCATCCCTTGTGTGAGGACATGGTCCATGCCTGGACCACCATGGCTCCTGACAGAGCCTCCCCTGTGGAGCTGCCCTGCTTGCCCTTTGCCTAAATGTAGACTGCCAAAAAAAAAAAAAAGTGATTAATTCTGTCTTGCTGAGTTTGGGCACCTGTGGCCCCTGAAGGTTTCCAGGTCCTGACTGAGAATACGAAAATCCATGAGTCAAGCTAGAGCTGAACCCCCAGCTCTGACTTGAGTGTACCACAAATGAACTCATCCGATGGCGAGGACCTAACAGGCCAGCACTTCCCCCAGCAGGAACTGCTTTGTGTGGATTCAGGGGTTCGGGTGATGACAAAGGTAGGCCTGAACCTTTGGGGATCTGCCAAATC
>VYZT01029981.1:182-18636 GCA_013400735.1 Pomatostomus ruficeps | reverse complement strand
CCAAATCCAGCTGACTGCTTGAACCACCACCCTCCATTAATGAAGCTCCAGCACTTCCAACCCATGGAAATGGTGGCTGCAGCTGCAGTCTGTGGAAAGTCTCAGCATCCCCCAAGACCCCAGCAGGGGCACAGGTTCTCAAGGGGGAATATCATGAAGAATGCTGTATTTCTAGAATAAAACAGAATTTCGGTGATGAGCTCAATCCTTTGCCTCATCAGGAATAGACATGCAAGACACTATTTAGTCACCTGAATTTTAAGATCAAAATGTAAAGCACATATATGATTTAGAAGGCAGCTTATCAGAGGTTTTCATGGTTATAAATTTGGATTCTCTTAATATCCCCAACCTAGATAGCCCTTGGCACATCTCCAAAACATGATCAGTCAGGTTCTTCATAAGCAAGGTGTATTATAGCAAAAAAAGTTGGTATGTAACTGATCAATTGGCATAACACATCCAGTCACTCTTGTTTTTCAACCAGCATGTTCATCCAGATAGTGGGAGTAATCTGTCTGCTTAATAAGCAGCTGAACATCAACTCTTGGGGTTTTTTTTTATATTTAGATGAATTCAGGAAAAAGTTCTCATATGGTCATTATAGTGATTACTGAAGACAACAAAAAAGTCATTCTTATCCGTGACTGTTCTGTCAGCAAGAGAGATCTGTTCCAAGAGGGAGGCTTTTAAAAAATAAATCATTCTTCCTTGGCAGGCGCTGCTAGTTTTAAAGATGAAAGACTTTGAGTGTGTTTTATATCTTGTGGTAAGACACCAGGCATGATATCTCATGGGTATATTGTCAGGAAATACTAAGGGTTCAGTTTTAAAGAGAAGGGCTTGGGCTCAGGCTTCCATGTTGACTAAACAAACATTAAAACCTGTGAAAGGTGAAGGAACGGCATTTTTCCACTTTTTCATAACATGTAAGGATGTGTAGGTAAGGCAGAGAAGAGCACAACAGAGCCTCCACCCTCTGAATGTACTTCAAAATCGAAAAAAAAAGGTGATTGTAAACAGAGACAGCAAGATCAGGGAGATTAAAATACCACAGAAAAAAGAACCTCTAGGAAGAAAAAAAGTAAATTTGGAGAACAGAGCAAAATATACTTCACAGTCAGGAAGAACAGGAAAAGAAGGAGCTAGAGGAACATTTAGGCAGATAATTTTGTAAACTAGTATCTGTTCTGACAGAACCATCAAATAGGTACAGGTAAGAGATAGATTATATCCTAAACTACTTTCTACTACAACAAAAGCGAAGATCAGTGTTATGACCATACTCAGAAATTCACAATTACTTTCTTGGAGTAGGGTCTTGGTGTTAATATGCTTTGAATGCACTGACAGTGAGTGCATTAAGCAGGGCCGGGGCCACGTGCTTTTGGCTTCTGTTTTCTTTCTGATTATGCCTAGGATAAGGCAAACACAATTTGCAGGGCAAACACTTTTAATAACACTTTCAAAATCCTTCATGTAGTACATTCCAATGCTCTTTAAGAGGACTGATCACATCTAGATAGGTAAAAAATCCCAAATCATTGGAGGTTCATATCTAGTCTATTAGTTGTTATATGACACAAAGGAAAAAAACAACTTACCTTCCTTAAATCACTCCATTCAATCAAGGTATGTCCATTTAAAGGCAGTTATTACTTCTTAATTGATTTTTCACAACAATACTGCAGTATAACTGTTGATCTATAACTATATTGCTAAGTATACCGTCTGGCTCCCAATAAAAAGGAAACATAAGAAAGGTGTGTGTTACTGACCTAACAAGAAACAAAGGTATCCAACAGGTTTCTAGAGATATGGTTAATTGTTCTATGTACAGATTTGCTAGAGGCTGGCATATATTTTTGTCAAGGCACTGTTTCATAATTAGAAGTGACAACCAGCCCAGGGACTCTCACCACAGAATTCAGGAGCTGGAGAAAAGCAGAGAACATTGTCAAAATTCCTTGGACAGGCAGTGCCTGCAGTTTTGTGCAGACCTACTTTTGCTGTTTTTCATCAAGGTTTTAGAACAACATGCGTAGAGCAATTTGATCAGTGAAGACTTTTTGTTAGTACTGGTAGTATTTGATATGCTGGCTCTACTCCATCTGCAACAGAAATATCACAGCAACTCTGTACGTACAGCATGGCTTTTTGAATTCGAGGAAATAAATGCTGAGCCTTTTCACAGTTACTTCCCACAATTGCATGCAATAAGCATTGCGCTTTTCTACTCCACAATATACAGAGCAATATTTTCAAACTGGGGTGCCAGTACCTGTTTGCCAATACCTGACACTGCATCACAAAGGCCTGGTTCAGCACAGGGCTAAACTGACGAGTCAGATCTCAGCTGCTGCTGCTGCTGCTGCTGCTGCTGCTGCTGCTGCTGCTTTGGACTTTTCCATGAGGGAGATGCCATCTTCCCAGCAAATCTTTCCCATCACATTGAGATAGAAATGTCCAGATTAAGCAAAACTCATCTGTCTTGTCTCTCCAGTCTTGGATGCACTTCTCCACCATGTGTAGCTGGTGACCTAGAAATCATTTACAGACTGACACTGCTAGGCAAGAAATTTATTTTCATTTGGTGTGCCAGAGTAAAGAAAAGCACACAAGTGTATGCAGCGTACAGCAAGTGAAGAGAGGAAAAAAATCAGACTTTCTTTCTGTGTGGGTGACCATTCCCAGTTTCAGTATTTGTTCCTCTATCAGCAATCTTACATTAGGCTGAAGGCATGTGGTTTTCCCCAAGGAGATGGAAAAAAGTACATTCTCACCTGTGTGCAAATGGGTCAGCAACTGTTGGAAGAACAAAAGGGGGACCTTCACTACAGACTTGAACATGCACAAACACAGGGATTTCTTCCTGGATTAACAGTAGACAAATGGACAGATGTATATAGATTATTAAAAAAAAAAATCCTTTTCCTGCAGAATTATATGCTATAGTTTTATATAGAAAAGTTTACAGAAATTGGAATACTATAATATAATATAATACAATAATATCCACAATGAAATTACATAGTGTTTTGTTAGCCACTTTTAAAATGATGTTAAATAGATGTTTTTAACAACATGAGCAAATAGAAATTTTCTCCACTCTGAGCAATTTGCACAGAATTTAAGTGTTGGATAACTTTGGTTTTGTTCATATAAAACATCACTGTAGCTTTGGCCTGAAGAACTGTCACAGCTCTACTAAACAGAGTGCATTAGTAAACTGTGCGTACAACTGATTTATCAGTTTCCTGTAGCATTTTTGCCCTCTACATATAAAACTACACAAAACTATGCCTAACCTATTAAAGGAACTGTTACGTAAAGTTCCTTTTTTAATTTGCTAATTACTGATTTTTAAAATGCTTTTCTTTTAAAACTAATTCTACGTTCAGGCCTAATCACCTCTGTTTCTGATGTTTTCCCTGGATTAAAAAAAAAAAAAAATGAAGCGAAGCCAGCAGTGTTTATGTCATAGGAATTAAAAAAAATTCTGGTGCCTTGTTTGGGAGAAATATAGATTTAATAACTTACTGATGTCTTCCAATATATTTCTGTTCCTAAATGCCTGAGAAGACAAATATATTTTGTGTTTCCTTGTATTAAAGGCTATGGAAAATAGAGCTGTGAGAGACTAGTGCATTGGGAGTATTTTGCTTTTTTCTAATTTATGTAATTTTAAAACTGATTTCACTCATAATTCCTAATCCACTCCTAGTAGTCAATTAGCTCTTACACTAAGTGGGATGTTCTGGTTCATCCAGGGAGATGAATTTGTCTAAAATACAGTATTGATTTATTTGAAATACAATTTTCATTGTAAAATGAACACAGCGGGAAGATATTATGCAGTTGTATGAATGCTGGATGACAATATCACAGGAAGACAACATGCGAATATTGTATAAAAAATTGCTACAAGATGCAAGGAGAAGAAAAACAAAATCCTTTTTATGAGGAGAAGAGGCTAAACAACTTTCTCTTGGCCAATTTGTCTCTTAGTGACCTTTCTGGAATTTGTGTGTGTGTCCGGTACACATAGGAATCAAAGGGATTACAGCCAGAAGAACCAGCGCTGACTGAACAAGAACTAGTCCAAACCCTAAACATAAAATTCAAACCAGACTTTAAACAAAACATTTTAGAATACTGAGAGAAAAACATTTTTCTTACTCTTTACCCTGGATGCTCTGATTTCAATTGGAGTCAGAAACAAAAATAATGTTATTGTGCAAGTCTATCAATTGTTGCTTTTCTGAACTGAACGAGCAAGTTTCCCAGCGAAGCCCAAATGTCAATCTTTTAAGACAATTTGCTACACAGAGTTGTTTGAACAAAGTGCCTTGTAGAAAGATGATCTCTACTTAGCCCCTAGATGGGTAGGAAGGCTGGAAAAGGGTAGTAACTTTTTCTTCAGAAAAACAGAAGAATCCATTTTATTATGCAATGGAAAACATTTTGCCCTAATGAAGTTGCAGTTTAGGGCTCCAGAACGAGACCAGAACAATTTCTGGAGTAACCCTCTTTCCCACTCTGTCTATTAATATTTATTCTTCATTCTATTATCTGTGTTCTGCTTTATTTTTCCTCCCTTGTGAACTTTATTCCATTACTAAAATGCTGTATGGTATTGGTTTGGTTTCTGTTGTTTCATTGGGTTTTTTTAAAGGAAGGGGTGACCAAGAGGAGAAATAAAGGATCTTGTCTTTAGCTAGTGGTGCAACTAGTGGTGCACACACCTCGTCTATCTCTTGCATTTTCCAGACAAAGGGAGGTTTTTTATCTGCAAAATAACTCAACAACAATTCACTATTTATGAAGAAAGTATTTAAGATGGGGCAGCATTGGTACAAAAAAGGAATCATCAAGAGATGAAGAGCTCATATAATCTGTTGAAGATTGCACTGACTTTGAGTGAAGCTGTTATATTTTATCATGCCAGTTCCACAGTGCGGCCCCTGAGTGTGAGTGCTGTTCAAAGTGGTGATCTGCCCCAGACATGGAAAGCTCAGGTTCATTCTCGACGAGCTGAGCAAGGGACAGTGAAATGAATCCCTGTTAGACCAGCTGAGGAGTGTGAAGCAGTAAAGCATCGGCTCAGTTCCTGCAGTAGCTACCTCAGCCCTTTGTGACTTTGGGCAGACTGTGTAAAGATAGGACTCCTTTATTCAGGCCTGTGACAGTCACTGTGTTTAACCCCAGGAACAAGGCTATGTAGTTCACCCTGAGCTCCGTACTGATGTGAGTTACCTTTCCTCCAGTATCTGATCCAGCTCAGGCACCTCTATTGTGTGCTAAAGGCTTTCGTTTTTATGTTAAAGGTAATACTTTAGTTATACCAATAAATTTTGAATAGAAAAAGACAACTGGATTCTTAATGCCATTTTAAAACGTCTTGGTTTTCAGCTTTTATAGGCACATAATCACAATGAGGAAAAAAATATGTATCTTGACCAGGTACTAACACTGTAGTCAATGAAAAGAAATTGGAAGTCTCTGAATCATTACTTACACTTTTAAGCACAGCCTTTCTTTTTCTTTTTCCTCCAAGGCACAGGCTATTTTTTAAATTAAATGTCAGATACAAAGTCCTAGTGCTCTCCCTGTTGAATTCAAGTCAGTATAATGCTATTCAAAACTCCCAGAATATTTGTTCTCAAAAGAGTATCTCCATTTGTTATTTCAGAAACCACAGTATGAGTGCTTATTCTCCTTAGCTGTAAAATCATTATTTGAAACACTGGATGCGTAACAATGGTCTAAAGAAAACTGCTGACACACATTTGTCACTCTGAAGCAATTAAAATTTGTTAGCATCAACATATTTGGAGAGCCAGCAGTTCCCTGTTAGACTTTTGTACTGATTCTTCAGCATGGTTGTTGTTACCAAATTAACCTCTGTACTTGAACATAGAGGACAAAGAAATAAGAATGTCAGGAAACAAATACACAAACTTACAATGAATGCACAGTGGCACAAATTGCAGAGTTTAGGGATTCTGTGCTTATACCAATAATTTTTTGAGGGTGTGTAGCAGAAAGAGCACTTCAGTACTGAAGGTTACATGGGAGTTCAATAGCAGCACAGACAAACCTGGCTGCTGGTTCAATGGTTCCTCTTTTCTGATGACTCTGGGGGCTGAACCAGTGTGCTAATCCACCAAATTAAACAGAAAAACCCCAAAATTTTGAGACGGCTTTCTATGCTTGCAAGGTCTACCTTGGAAAAAATGAATTTCAGAGCTCGTGCAGGATGGGTTTGCCCTGCAAAAGGGAGAGGAGGGCTCTGGCAAGCAGCAGTTGACTGGTGTAGGCTGCTGTGGAGTCAGCCTGGCTGGATAGGATAGAGATGGAGAAGAAACTGCTTACAACACCCAAGTAGGAATTTCATACTTATTATTTACTATTTAGTCTCTAGCTGTAGCCAACTGCTCCAGAAAATCATTCTTTTTCCCCCCACCTTTAAAGACTGTGCATTCAGATAACATGTTCACATCATGTGTAAAAGTAACTTGTGCATCCTGTGTGTTACAGCCTTTTCTCTCTGGACAAAAGAAGGTTTAAGGATTTCGCCACAGTATTGCTGTAGCTAAAGGGTTGCTACAAAGAGGATAGAGGCTCTGTCTTCATGAGGAGACACACAGAGAAGTGGCAACAGGCACAAGTTTCACTGCGAGAGGTTTCATCTCAGTATGAGATTTTTGGAGTCCCCATCACTGGAGGTTTTCACAATGTAATTGGACAAGGTAACTTTATCTAGGTTCTCTTTCCCATTAAAGTTTGGACCAGATGATCTCTGGAGGTCATCATTCTGTGATTCTCTGATTACTTTTGTTTCTTAGTAGTATTATGTAAAGAAAAACAAAAGTGAAGAAATGAAAGAATGCTTACATGTTTCAGCAGCTATATTGGGACTTTTTACAGGCAGATAGATATTGTTTGAAAGAAATATTTTTCAACTGGACAATTTGCCTATGGTAGAAAAATATTTGGAGTTTCTCAGTTTTAATGAAACTTAATGTGCTTCTGGCAGTTCCTGTGTTTATCTCTTTCAGATTAATGTTTGCAACATTTAAGAGTTAGTTTCTTTTCTCAAAGCCCCAGCTTGGAGATACTTTGAATTTCAGATGAAACATGGTTTTGACTTGAAAACTGTGACAGATAAAGCTTGTGGCTTCTGCCAAGCAGTCTAAAGTTTTACCAGGAGTAGGGAAATAATGCCCTGGATTGCCCTTGCTTTGCTGGAGGGCTAACTTCATTGACTGTCTCATATATCTTGGGCTTGCAGTTACACTGCACGAAAGTTTTTTCATTGCTATAGCATTTTCTACACTTCTCTTAGTTCAAAAGCCTTAGGATATTCCTAGTGTTTTTCTTTCATGCACAAAGAAACTTTACCTAAAGCCCCTCCATGAATTCTAGGTTTTAGAGAACTGTAAAGTGTTCTCCAAGTCTTTCATAAAACTTGGACTTTTTTTTCTCTCCTTGCTCTTTGTATTATATTAATAATATTATCATATTTTCTGCAGGGTTACAGTTATCTTAGTTGTTTATCTACAATTCTTTTCATTTTAGCCAGTAACACTAGAGTACTCCTTAATAGGCTGTGTTTCATGGAGGCTTCAAAAGTTTGGCAACTGCTGTTAAAATGATTCTGAAGTTCCAGCTTTATCCTTTCATCCTGATCATTTTCCCCCACAGGCCCATTTGAAAAAAAAAAGAAAAATCAAATTTAAAATGCAGCACTCAGGATACCCACTGAGACTAAATGTCCTGTTTCCATAGTAAAAAGCTGTTAAAGTTTATTTATTTTTCTTGAAACTAATAGTAACGAAACTATAAAACTACAAAGATAATTTTACCCCCTCCTCCTTTCACACATTTCAATAGCTTTGGGGTAAATGCCACAATGAGTTTTAAAATGAAATTACCTTTCATTTTCAGAAAATAATAACTTCTAGCCATATCAGCCATCCAACAGTATTTTTTCCTTTTTTAATGATAATTGAATATGATAAGGAAAGACAACAGTGCCTGAAGAATAATATTGAAGACAAAAAAATCATTGTGTCATTGAAGGAAATTACATATAATCTCTGGTTTTTAAGGTGTGATGTGCACTTTCAAAGCTAAAGTACCTGAGACCTACTGAAAATGTTTACATTAATGGTCCTTATAATGGATGGTGACCATGCATTGAAGCTGTGTGGTATTTTCCCTTACAACAGATTCTTCTTTGATTTCTGAGTCCCTCCACCTTTTCCAGTCATGGCCACGGGCCTTTGGGGTGTTTTTACCATGTCACACGAAATTCCTTTCCATCCAAACTATGTAGCTATCCCCTCTCCCTCATGTATTAGTGAGATAAAAACCACAATGCAAACAGCAGGTGGAATGGTTGGCTCCACATCAGACAGCCAGGACCTTTCACAGCGCAGCTTTCAGGGCTCATAAATTTTGCTGCATTGACAGGGCAGACAGAGTTGGCATCTGAGTTCTGCAGGGTGACCTCTCTCTGCTTTGTGGTGAAGAATCACACGTGGAGCTGACGTTGGAGAAAAGAGGTAGGAGAAAGCAGAGCCTCAGTGCCTGAGGGCTGCCCTCGTCAGAGCCCTGCACGTGGCACTTGCCCAGCACTGCCTGCTATTTCGTCTGGATAATAAAATCTGGGACATATCCTCTCTTAAGCCTGCAGACCCAAAAGCCCCGTGCTGCATTTCTTCTGAATCCAGTGCACAGTGTGAACATATTCTCCCCTCTAAAATAACAGTCCTTCTGCTGCTAGTTAAAATAGCATGGCACACATGTCACAGCAGCTGTACGGAATAGATGTGCATTTGTATTCCTGAGAAAATAGAAACAAGAAAATGGCACAATTCTTCTTCTCCCCTGCAGAAAATTAAAATAATCCCAGAGCAATAACTGTGAAGAAGGGCATTAAAAGGATGTTCTGATAGGTCAAGTTCATATTCAAGCTGTTGCTTGCAGTTTGTTACCATGCTTCAACTGGGCCACAGTAGCTGCATTCTTAGGAGTCTCGTTTTTGAGACAAATTAGGAAGAAACGTCCAGAAACGGGTGTCTCCCCTAAGAAAAGTAGGTCTCAGCAGTCCCTTTCCCCATGGGTTCAAAAGGAATTTCTTGGAGGAAGGTGAAAAAACCAGTTTATTTAGCAAGCAAGGTGCACGCAGGCACAGAAAAGAAAATGAATAATGATAGATAATAAACCTTCTCTGTTGTGGACAAAGATGGTGGATTTTTGGAGTCTCTCCTTATTCTGGCTTAGCTTCTCCTGAAGTCCGGACTGGGCCGGAGATCGGTGACTCCTGGCAGGTCCTGCCAAATGCCTCCCCCAGAGATGGTCTGATTTTTTGGTTGAAAAAGGCAAACTGAAACAGTACAAGAAGAAGAAGCAGAAGTCACCGAGGCTGTCGCAGTCCCTCGAAAAAAATCTTCTTCCCTAGCTAACACAAGCCACCAGCTAGAGAGGAATGTAAACTAACTCTAGCTTCTAGCACAGCACCTGGAGGAGTGAGGAGTTTAAAAACAAACCGGGCTAAAGTTCCCCTGGCTGCCGCCCTTCCCAGCTTAAAGTTACAGGACCCATTCCTGGGCATAAGCAGACAACAGGGAAATACAGAGCAGAAAATCACCCCAGGACATTAGGTCAGGGGAAATTGAGGGTAATGGCACTTAGGGTGGCCTGTAACAAAAGACAGTCAAGCTAAGTCACCTTACTAGGCATTTTCCATAGTGGCAGAACAAAAGACTCTCTGGCTTAGCTGACATCATAACTTTTAAGTGGTGGAAGTTTCAAGCTGTACTTCAATCATTAGTTCTCATTAATGTGCACTTGAAAGAGAACACCGAGGTTTTGCTTCCTATGTGCCTCAGCATACTTTACATTTTATATAAAACACTTCATATAAGACAGAGTAAAGGTTCCTGCTTCACAGCAGGAATCAATATCTCTGCTGGCTTGGGAAGGTGTAAAATGTACACTGGTTGTTCTTCCTAGCAGTTTTGGGTAATTTGCACTCTTGGAAGATTGCAAAGAATGTTACTTGTGCGTGGTCCACTGTCTAAAGACTAAGCCTTAGTGGTGATGTGGTGAGAAAATTCAACAAGTTCCTTTTACTTGTCAACATGCTAGAATGAGATAGAGAACTATTGCAAGCAAACACTGTAGTCTCAAAATAAATTCTTCCTTTCCCACTGCGATAAAACTATTATTAAGTATTCATTTCTTAGATTCCGCTTTCCAATTTGTTACTACATTAGAGGGATTTTATTTGTCTTGTTTCCAACACAAAGCCTATCACTAACTAACTACCAGTACTGGTGTGCCAATAATACATTGGGGAAAAATATTTGTAAACTTTCTGGGCATATTTCACAACATAAATATTCCAATAGAAGGAAAGATAATGACTACTCTGATGCAATACATAAAGTATATGTGTATGTATTATAGGCCAAGTTTCATTATTATCTGTTTTTTCACTTCACTTTACATTGAATTGAGAAATTATATATATTGAGAAACGTCGTTTGTCTTGAGAGGCCAGTTTTCATGTAGAGATGAAAAAAATTTTTTTTGGTTGTGATATAGACATCCAGTCTACAGTAAGTTATAAAACTCTTTTATAAATATAAAAGCTTTTGAAAGAGTACAATATTCATTCTGTTTAATCAACAGTGGTTGTTATGGATAATTTTTTTTTATCTTTTTTTTTTTCTATGAACACCCTTAGTTAAAAATAGGACACTTCAGATGCTGAAACTCTCGAGTCTTGCTTAAAGTCACATATTTTATCTTCTTTCCATCTTTTATTCTCAGCAACATAAGAGACAGAAAATCAGGATTTAGGCCTGAACACAATTTGGAAAAGAAATACTTCAGATTTTTCAAAGGAGACTTTTTATTACAGGAACCAGTATCTTATTCTGTTTTCATTTCATCCAGCTCTTTTAAAGTTGTAGCTTTAGTTGACAAACCTTTTAGCAATTACATCAGTTTTATCGTTGTTCTGATTCAGTGAAAGATTTCACATTTAATAGTTTTCTAGAGTAAGAGAAAATATTCATGAAGGGAGTTTTTTTCTTATCCCACTGATGTATTGGCAATGCTTACACTTAAAATAAAACATCATTAATGCCACTAGTTATTCACAGAAGTTTTCTTAGCCAGATTACTTTAAGCTGTTTTAATTCCATCCAGTTGGAGTTCTTGCATGACCCATGGCAGAGATGTGTGTGTGAACATAGATTCAGAAACAGCCTTGAGCAATGTTCTTTCTGAAAGTATGAGCAATGCTTAAAAACATATTTTGCTCCCATTTGGATTGGCTGTTACTTTGATTTTGTGCTTGTCTGAGAATTTGAAAGGCACTCAAGGAAGGCTGCAGTATAAAATATTTACTAGCTTAATTTTCAGATAGCTTCCTTATGTACAACCAGCAAACTTTTTTCAATGATAGATGTCACTGTTCAAATTCAAAAAAGAACCAAACAGGATATTTTTACAATTATCTCAATTCATGAAAGGACTCTGGACATTTCTAGTGCTGGAGTATCACAACAAATACTCATCAGATTCAGTAGATCAGGAGGTTGTCTCAGAGTGCTTGTGTTATTTTCTTCTGCTTTTCAGACAATAAAGAATCAGAACATAGGCAAATGCACAGCAATATCTTAGCACATATCACAAGTCACAAGAGTTTGTAAATACCCTACCTATCCAGGCAATTATTTTAAAATGTGTATTTATAACTCATTGCTATGTTTTGAATGAAAAATTAAAAAAAAAAGAGAGAAAAAAAAGGAATGCAAATAATCAGAGGGGAAACAGAAATAAATAGGATCTAAAAAGAAACAAGAATGGGAGTTTTTTGACAACCAATGAACTACTGCTAATGTATTTTTTCTCTGAAGTAAAGCGAGAAGATGAAACAAATATATGAGGAAAAGAGGTAGGGATTGATTCTCATCTTATGCTTGAATTAAAGGCTTAAGATAAACACTTACAGAGAATTTAACTTTGACCAGGTGAAATATCCCATTAATGCATTATCAAATGCAATAAGCCATGTGATTAGAATTAACACATACTTAAATAATATGTTGAATTAAGCTTTAAGTCTTAAATATACAGGAATTTAATTTAATAATCGCATTCAAAAGCAGAAAGCTTTGTTGGAAGACAACCTGGAGGAAAAACTACAGGACACATTTCCTGGTGGAAACCAGGCAAAATTATATGGATGCCAGAAGCATAGTTCCACTTTCTAATTAAGGCCCTTAATTACTCAAAGTGTTCCTTTTTTTCCTATAGTGCTGGGAAGTCACTGGGGGATCTACTCACATCCACCAGCTTGCTACATTTGAGTCTAAAATATGGCATGGCCTGCAAAGAAAGACAATTCTTTCTGTTTTCTAATTAGCATCACAATTGGAGACATTAGATTTCTGCTCTTTTCTGACCCCACTTCTGGCTTCACATTATATTGCTAAAGTCAGCAGTTCCTGCCAGGAAGCAGTGCCAGAAGGTTTAAAAATAAGCGTTCAGTAGCTACTGCAGGAATAGAATAGCTGGTTTTTCCAGGAAGATTAAGATTGCAGCCATGCTACAGCACTAAATAGAACAGGGCCCCTTTTGATAAAGGGGTTAACAGAAATTAAAGGAGGAACTACTCACTCAGCAAGGTGAAGTGACAGAAAGGACCTGGAACCCGTGGGTCTCCCGTAGCAGACCCAGCTAATCACAAGGGCTGCAGTGCAGGGGAATCTTCAGCCCTCTTCCGCTCGTGTTTTACTCAGAGCTTGTAGGCAAGCACATGGTTCTCATTGCTCTGAAAGTTATCATTCAGAAACCTCTTTTGCAGATGACTGCTTCCAGAACGGTGTCAGAAAATAACAGTTTTACTTGTTCGGTCTGATTTGCACTTAAGTCTTTTCAGGAAGGAAGTTAAAGGTAGGTGGTGACCCTGTGTCTGTAATTTCCCCTCTGGCTTTCTTTGGCAGTGGAGGTCTGTTCTGCCCTGTCTTTGCTACTATTTTGACTCCCTTGAGGAATTAGGAGGTGAAGAGACTTTTAAAAAAATTTTGAATTAAAGTTGGATGTAAGTCCACTTAAGGGTGGACTTAAATGAGCCTGGAGCTGCTTATGAATAAACATGCAGTACTCAAAGTTGGGTGTATTCAGAGGCACTGCTGCAAGGAAAGAGGGAGACAGAGTGAGGTAACAAAGCAGCTGTTGTGTGTAAGTGCCCTCAGAACACGAGAGGAGTTCTGTGAGCGCTCCTCAGTTTGCCTTGGAGTTGAGCTGCTAGCAGTAGTTTAACTAGGTCACGTGCTGATGGCTTTCTGTCATTTCTAGAATATTCTCCTGTTGGTTTTGTGATATCAGTTTTGGTAGGTAGTTCTTACTCATATGTAGAAGAAGAGCTGTGCCCTGAGAATCTTTCAGAACAGAGAATTATTCAAGGCATGCTGTGGCCTTATCTTTTTATCATCACATATGAACGAAGCATAAGCCCTTTGATAACAAGCGTCTGGAGTTTCTGGTACTGAGCAACAATATCTTTGCTTTATGTGTTCCAGTCAAGAGAACTGTAATTGTATACACTTTGGAGGGGTAATAGAGCTCATGTATATAGCATATAAATGCTGGCCACACGATGACTGCGTATATAAACAGTGTTGTATCTCTGGAAAACAGCTGGTCTGCTGATTTCCACTTATGGGAACATCTCCAGGAGTGAGACTTATTCCTGAAAGGAGCGATGGTGCACACAGATTTGTATACAGACAGGATCTAACATTCTTTTTTGATGAAAATGCTAATTAATGCAAGTCCTACTCTAACCTGACTAGAAATTTCTGTAAATGAACAGTTTGCATTACACTGTTGTCTTCCTTTATTAATGATAATTCATACATTAAAGTGAAGATCTTTTGGAATATCACCTCTAATTAAAGTTGTAAATATACAAAAAGATTCAGCATCAGCTGTTTTGTTTGGTTCTCCAATTATGTACAGTATCTCATGTACATTCAATGAAAGAAGCCCAATTTCCATTCCACTTATTGCTCCTGAAAAGGCCTCTCACAAGAACTAATGCTGGCATGCTCCAATAATAGAGGAACAGATTTCACTGCATATTGGGTTTGGTGGTTTTGAAGTCATGAAACAGAATTGTTCTCAGCTAGGTTTTGGAGATGTTTCTCTTTGGAAGGTCAATGAAGCAGCAATAGTGGCATGTTTGACTTTCATCAGATAATGTAGGCAGTGAGGTACAAGGCAAATGCCTTTCTCCCAGGACAGCAGAAATGGCCATTTTCCTTTGCGCTGGAGAGACAAAATAGTTGACCTGCTCTGGATGGAGAGTTCCTGTTTCCTGTACGAGAAACAGAGGCAACCTGGAGGCTTACCTGAAGGGTCCCCTCTTTGCTAGGCAGCTATTTTAGCAAGGGTTCAGAGTCTTCGCATAGGATTATGGTGTGGCAAAGTAACGCATTTTAAGGAAAGATGACAAAAGGAATGGAAAGAAGAACGACAGAATAACTCAACCAAATGTAGAAGGTAGATGAACATGTTCAATGACATGTTCCGAAAAAAATACACAGACTTGGTCAAATTCTCTGTAAGGTTTAATAAGCAATCTCATGCTTGCCTCAGATTAAATTTTCAGAATCAACAGTTAAGTGTTAACACACATTGTATACCTTTTTATTTCTTACTGCTAGAATAATGTGAATAAGTTTTATAAAAGCATTGGCATGTTATCTTTCCCTGTAGTGCTAGAAAAGCAATCCAAAGTTGACAGTAGCAGAGCAGATGGAGAAATCAAGGAGGCAGACAGCACATATTAATGAGGATCAGGTTTACCCTGGATGAGAAGATTATGGGAGAAGAACTACAAACCATATATAATGGTAACATATAATATGTTATTATTGTTATTGTATGGTATAGTATTATTATTATTTTGGTGTTGTAAATATATATTGTAAATATACAAACTATAAATAATGCTAATATATAAATACGCTAACATTATCAGGAAATATATGTTAGTGTAATTCAGGAGCAGGCTTTGTACAGTGATACTTTGCTGCTTTAGCAGCAGTCATTAGCTGTCAGTAACGAGCAGCTCATTACAAGTGGATATGGTGAGTATATAGCCAACCAGATTCATATCTTAGAGACAATAGAATGCAACCAGGTTATAGATACTGTTTTATTTTGCAGCGTTCTCTGCAAGTTGCCTATGTGAATCGTCATTTTTCTACCCAAGACTATTTTTGACACCTAAATAAGCCTTTATGACTTTCTGCCCTTTAATTTTCAGTGCTTAATGAAGCGTCAGGAGGAAAATAGCTTATTATATTTCACCTTTGAAACAAAATTAAAAATATTGCAGTTATCTTTGAATTTGAAAACTAATATATAAAGAAACAGAGAAGGTAAGTAGAAGTGTTCAAAGTTTAATTCTATTTTTTCAAGCACTGATTCTAAGTCCAGACTAGAAAACTGTGTCTTCTGTCCCCTTCAAAACCAATGAAATACCACTGTTATGTGCTATCAATCTCTGAATTTGCATGTGACACACTTGATGGAAAGCGTAATGTGCAATTATCTAGTAAATCAATTTTATTTAAAAACAAATACATCCAGCTCTCAAAAGAGGCTGAAGAATGACATAATTGTGCATTGATACCTGCACCATACCTTCACCACTAACTAATGAATACTTTGTAGACAAATGTAGCAAGAAAAATTAGGAATGTTTATAATATTAGCTATTTAATCCAGTTTTGAAGCCCTAGCTAATAGGACAAATTCTCCAAGAATAAACCTGTTGAGACATTGTAGAATTCTGTGTGAAGGTGGGACAGTCAGTAAACCTTGTCTTGAACTCTGTCTGAGGCTACAGCATCCCAGCTGGCCCTAGCTTGCCTGGAGATGCCCCCTGTCTGCGCTGCCTGGAGTTGAGGCAATCAAGAATCTGCTCCCAGGGAATATAATTGTACTGAAGTGTGGGTACATGCTGTGCAGATTAATCTTTCATGATGGTTGCTGAAGCACAGGACAAAGTCCCTGCTCATTGATTTGACACAGGACATACTATTCTCATCACCGTATGACATGTTCTATAAAATAAAGGATGGATGATTGGTCCTGGCAGGAGAGACATTCCCGAAGTGCTTTTCTTCCAGTCCCCCGCCTCTTCCCTGCTTTTGAACTGAGACTTCTCAGTGGCAACTGCATCACAGCAGCTCCTCCTAATGCAAGATTAAAGACAGAAGGCCTCCTTTATGCAGCATACATGTGTCGTCTGTTTTATTTGTTCACCATCATTCAGTATATCCAGAATGGTGCCCCAAGTTCAAGTTGAATTTGGGAAAGTATATTCACCAAAGAGCTACTTTTGCCAATTCTGTTTCTTAAAATTTGTTCTTTCCAAAAAGTCCATTGTAACAACATGTGGGTTTTATTTGCACCCTTTACGGTAATTTTCACCAGTGTAAAACTTCTGATTTTGACAGAATCGGTAAATAATAAGGAGAAAAATATTCTTCTCAGGGAAAGTTTAGCCAAAAAGGCATTTTTTCTAAGTCAACTGACAAAAGTCAGGAGGAATTTGTGCCTTTTGAAAGTCTATATCTGTGTTATTTTTGTATTTGTTCATTATAATTCTATTTTTTGGAAATTTTTACTGAAAATTTTACATGGTTTTGTATACATGGAACTGCAATATACAAGATTTAAGAAATGCAAAAAACTGCAAAGTAGTCGCAGAGGTTGATTTTAGCTTAATGAACTAATCTTGTGTGTCTTCAACAGGAAAGGCGTTAGAAAGGGAAGATCTATGTTGAAGGTGGTAGGAAAAAATTATGTTTGTGTTTGGCTTGGTTTTGTTGGGGGTTTTTAGTTGCAGCTAAACTCAAACAAAGAAAAAAAAAAGAAAAAAAGAACCAACAAAAACCACAATTAAATAAACCCCAACCAACCTTCTCTGTGGACTGCAGGGGAGCCAGAATATCTCCAAGAGTCTTTGTCATATTGCTTTATTGCTAGACCAAATGAGTGTGAAAGTATTTGTGATACTTTCGTAGGCAAGATTGACCTTAGGAGTTCAATGATCTTTGTGCGTCCTTTCCAACTCAGGACATTCTATGACTGAATATATGTTAGGGTGAAGAACATTTCTAAGGAAGTTTGGTCTCTGCAATATTGCCCACTTGTTAACCTTGAGTTGATACTGAAAAAATTGAATTACTGAATACTCTTCTATGGACAGATGTTTAAAATGGGTTTTGTAATTGTCTTACTCAGATCTTTTACGTACATGACTGATTTGAGATTTAATATTTCCAATAGCACAGCTAACAAGGAAGTAATAAATGGCTCTGCACATAAACTGAAAAATTATTTTTTTTCCTTCAAAGTGCTAAGTGTGTCTGTAATTTTATCAAAAAGAAATACTGCTGCAGCTACAATAAAACTGTGTAATGAAGCACAACTGATTATGCTATAGTTGTCCTAATATTAACATTATTATTCAAATGTAAATACTTATGTATCTCGTGGGGTATGTAATAATGAAACTAGTTTATTTTTTCTTCTGAGTGCTATGTCTTTTAATTCAACATTTGGTATTAAATCATACTTTCAGAGAGAGAAGTGTCTGCTTTAGAGAGTAATAGATTTCTTTTTTTTTCCTTTTCTTTTTTCTAGTTTTCTATCTCCAGTGTGTGTGTCTCCATTCAGCTAGACAGAGTTGTGAACCTGAACAATTCTCACGCGTGATGTTGTCTCTCATCTTTCTTCTTTTCTTACCTATTAGCTGCCCTAATGCTTGTATCTGGAAGGCAAGGAAGGCTTTGATGGAATATGTTTGTCAGTATTTTAAAACCTAAGACATGACAGAAACCTAGCCATCTAAACAGCCAAGCAGGTAAAAATGCCTGCCTTAACACCAAGACCAGAAAAATGTGTCCATTCTGAGCCATTTTAATGTGGCAGCTGAAAGACTTGGATAACCAGTAAGTGTCACACAAGCAGGAGGATGGCTGGATTCCAGAGCAGAACTGTGAAAACTCTCAGGCCACTGGGGTCTCTTTTGTGGAGGCAGGGATGGTGGTGGGGAAGAGTTCAGTGTTTGGGGGCAGATGGATGAACTGTGTGCTGACAGGAACTCAGAATCCGTGTGGGGGTGTGAAATGCCTCTAAGAAGCCACCTGGGAAACAGCATGGGTAAGACTGAGGCAGCATGGGGGCAGGGTTTAATACAACTTCTTAAAATGGAGCCAAATGAGATCTGCTCTTTGCTTGGCAACTTTTTCAAATGAAAAGGCTTGGGATGTTTTAGATCTTCCCCACCCTTTTTTTTTTTTTTTTTTTTTTTTTTTTTTTTTTTAGATTTGGGTGTTTTTTGGGGGTG
>VYZT01029979.1:3548-66414 GCA_013400735.1 Pomatostomus ruficeps | reverse complement strand
AGGGGAACTTGGCTCATTTGCACCTTGGGGGTGGCTTTAGTTCAACCTGTGCTGTCCCCTCCAGGGCTGCAGCAGGGGTGATTTCCCCTTTCCACTGTGAGATGCCTGTGCCACTCAGGTTTGCGCATTTCTGGATGTTTCAAGGTCGTGGTAAAGGCAGCAGCCATCTATTCATGCCTAGCTCCTGAATTTCCAGAGGTAAACAAACAAACAAATGAAATTCTGCCATTGTAGATTTAATCTCCCCCTTCTGTTCCCAGTGCCAAACAGCAGCACCTTATTTTCAGAGGCTGACCTACATCATTTGCCAAGTATTCAATATTCAGGAGTTAGTTAAATACTTTAGCCTGAGTGGTATCCAGGTTTTTTTTATAAGAAAGGCTTAATGGAGGGTTTATCAGCATTCACCAGTAATTACAGGAGTCAAGGAGCGTGGGCTTTAAGAAAGAAACAAAACAACCAAATATCTTGATGGCTGGCTATGCAGAATCCTTATCTTCGGATTTCGGTTTGATTTTCTTTGTGCAGATTTTATGTGCAAAAAAAAAAAAAAAAAATTACTACAGATGGAGAAATCCAAACACAAAACTAATAAAGCCTGGAAACCCATGACATATACTTAAATCACCATGCCTTAAGAAAAAAACCCCAAAAAACAGAGGGCAGAAATGTAATGAAAATATATTTAACTTTTACAAATTTTTCATTAACTCTTCTTGAAAAAAATGTTCTCTTTTCACAATGCGAACATAACACATGCTTTTAAAATCAGATGGGAGTTTCCAACAGCCATTTCACCTGAATTGTCTCTAATCTCACTCATATTCCACATTAGGTTCTCCTGCCACCTAATATGTATTAATTTTAAATTAAGCAGGACACTGATAAGATAATATGCTTCATCATGGTCTTCAGTGAGCAAGGTTTTTATTGAAGCTACTTTTAGTTAATATGATGCCACCTCTCCTAAATTTCACCCTAAAGAGAATTTTCAGGCAACTTTTGGGCTAAAAAGATGTCCACTCAGGCTCTTCTCATTTCGGTGAGCTAAAACTCCAGTTTTTAGTCCTACCTCACAGTTTTCTCAGTTTCTAGTTTGTATAACTCTTTTCTGCCTCCATTCTGATGGGCTCTTCTAAAGTGAAAGTTTGCTGGCCACCCACAGCAGTCTCCTGATAAACCCCCATTTTTTGTCTCTGGTGATGAAAAACTGCTCCTGTGCTTAGAAAAATTTATTAAATTTTCTTTTTTAATTCAAAAGTTCCCCATTATTTAGGCGAAAGGTTCTATCAGCGTTGCAACTGCTTGATCCAGCCATTATTAGACACAGTTCTTAGCTGATGCACACTTCCACAAACATGAGGCCTCGTATCCAACATCACCGGTGATTCACACCTGAATTTGTAGGTTGATGCCCTTCTGATGACTGAAATGTCATATTTTGTTTCCCTCCCTGTTATCAGCCATGTCAAATGGTTTCTAAAGTGAAACTTGGGGCAATAGTTGAGAAAAGGCATTTGGTTAAAGAGAGGAGCTCAACGGACACCTTAAAGGTCAAACTGGAAACAAGGAGCTCTGGGTGACTTCTGAGGGAAACAAGGGGAATTTTCTGATACTGCAGCAGCTAAGAAGACACCAGATTTTACAATTCTAACACTGTGAACAAGGCAGCTAATTGTTGTTTTCCAAAATATTGTTCTCTCATTAATACTGATTGTAATTTTCTTCCACATCACCGATGTTTTGAATTGAGGCAATTTTGAATACTCAAAAAAAATATTTTTTCTTGACATACCTATGTAAAAACACTGCAAAATCAACAAAATGGTATGCAAATATTTGATGAATTCCTGAACTCTGATGAGCTTGATTCACTTTTTATCAGTGAAAGATACAAAGCAGAGCAGAAGCAGTGTGATTCTGAGGCATGAGGTCACTTTCAAAATGAAGAGGTGATAGAAAAAGTGATTGATGGATATATTGATGTATAGAGTGAAACAGGAGGACATAGAAGGATCATAAGTGTACACGCCAAGTAATGTGTACATATAAATTATCTGTAGATAAACTAAAGGAAATCACTCCTCCCTCCTGGACATGGTCAGTTTAATCCTTCGTTCTTCTAAATTTTAAATATAGTGTTGCAATTCTGAGCATTACCAACAAATTTCAAGATCAACTGACATTCTTTCTGTGTGGTTTCATTTAGATATTGGTGAAAAAGTCTTTACTGGGTAGGTGGTGAGGCACTGGAACACCTTGATCAGAGAAGTTGTGGATGTCCCATCTCTGGAAGTGTCCAAGGCCAGGTTGGATTGAGCTTGGAGCAACCTGGGATAGTGGAAGCTGTCCCTGCCCTTGGCAGTGGGGTGGAACTGGATGATCTTTATGGTCCTTTCCAAGCCAAACCATTCTCTGATAACGGAAAACCAAAAAAACCAAAAAAACAAAACCAAAACCAAAACCAAAAAAAATGAAAAACCACAAGACAAAAACCCAAAAAACAAAAAACAACCAACCAAACAAAAAATCCACCCAAAACCCCAAAAAACCCAAACAAACAGAAAAACCCCCCAAAATAAAAACCAAACCAAACCAAAACACAAACCCCTCCAAACAAACAAAAAAACCCCCTAAACAAACAATAAAAATAACCAATGCACAGGTTTGTAATAAAAGTATGGTATATATCACATTTTTATGTGCCTTTGTAGAATTATACCCCTAATAACTACGATTTTATAGGTGGACATACTGGTTTTGATGGGAAACATGCACTGTGTAAAATAGCCTTGAAGTGGTGCTTTTGTGACTTCTAAAGACATATAAACTGACTCTCAAAAGGCACGAATCAATCTGATAACAAAGATGTAATCACAAGGAAGTTTACGAAAAAAGATCCAAAGCAAATCTTCCTCAGTTGGCCACATCCTCACTGTTTGTTATTTAGGAAAGCTACTGTAAAAACAATAAAAGCAAACACCTCTGCTGATGCCTGATGGTTTTTTGTCTTTTCTTTTTATACCCTTTTCATACATTTTTATCCCCTGTTCCTTTCCTTGCACCCTTCACAAACATTCCTTGTCCCTCAGCCCTACATGTGGATAACCCTTGGAGGCTGAAATTGAGCTCAGCTTGGNGGGGGGCGTCATTAGAATGGGGGACAGTTCCCTCATTTGTTCAGTTTCTTATTAGGGATTTTAGGTAGATCTGCTCATTTGTGAGCTCCATCAAATTGTATCCGTGTTGTAGCCAGGGGGTGCTGCTCGGCTGTTCCCACCTGTGACGAGTTGTGCACCTGGGATCCCATTAAAACCAAGGGAATGCCCTTTGCCCTGCACTGCTGGGGCTGCCTCTGATTTTTACCAGCCCTTAAAGCATCACTGCAAAGGCTATGCACAACTGGTTACTTAGGATATTCAGGAGCTGGTCTTATGCCAGTTTTTAGAAAAAAAACTTCAACAATCTGCTTCTTCAATGCATCAACAGAGTGATTTTGTAAGAGCCCAGGAGCCATGGTACTGACTTCACTGTGGGTGAGGCATCAGCTCTCATTTGGCCTCTGGAATCTCTCCATCACAGAACCCCAGAGCAGCAGTGTTTGAGGGGGATTCCCAGCTCACCTGGGAGAGGAGGTGCCACTCGCTCTTTTCTATCTGTTCAGCTTTCTGAAAACACTACCACACCTCTCACGCAAGCACCCATTTGGTTTAAAATATTAAACCCACATGTTTCAGCTGAGAAATTCTGTAGCTGCGTCATTTCACAGAGTGCATAGAATTCCTCTCTTCTTGACAAATTAAAATCTTGAAACTTTGGTCCTCCTCTAAAGTTTGGGAGTGCTGGAATACCATACTTCAGAGACTTGGCACAGCCTAGGACTGTCTGAACTTGGCCTGACTTCATTTTAGGGAAAAGCAGAAGTCTGTCAAGTTTCTCTGTAGGACCAGGCAGTTTTTTTCTGAGGACTATTCACAGCTCTTAAATCTTATTTTTCTTAATGCAGGGAATGTTTTATTAGCAGCACCTTCATCTCTGACAACTTTCTTATTACAGCTTTTGCTGTTTACTCCAAAGGTCCTGGAATATGCCTAATAACTAAACTCATGTTATACCTTTCCTTCTAAATAGCAATGGCTGCCATTAAGGAGCCTCTGATAAGCTGCAAAATCCTTCTAACTGAATTTTTAGCCATCTAAATTTTTTAAACTTGTTTATGCAACCAGATAGATTTTCCCATAAATTATTTTTTTTCCTTATTTTTAAACATTCAGAGCAAATTGGCACCACATATACAGCCCGATGCCCAAATGAATGTAACATTACCATGACAATAACAAATACAAGGGAGGTTTAGAAACACTTTGGATCAATCCAGATTAGTTTCTTGCTCTTAAATGCGTGGGCCATCAGACTATGTTTTGGCTTTTAAGTCTATTAAAAAAGGGAAGACAATCCAATATTGTTAATAATCTAGAAGTGAAAATAATGGTAGTAAATCTGGAGTGAAGCAGGAAAGCAAAGCCACTACTTTCTTCCGCCCCTATATTTGGGTCAAGAAGGTGTCTCATGAGGGCTACAGTGTGGATAAAGTCATGGAAGAAACTTGGAGATGATTATCTTCAAAATTTTTTTGATTTGCCTACAGAGTAGCTCCAATTTTTGTGATACCAGTGGAAAAAAAAAAAAAGTGGAAATTTGCTCTACATTGCATGGCAAGATATTCCTGAAATCTTTAGTGGGTAAAAGTTTCCTTTTTTGAGAGGCATACTAGTTGAAAAACCACTTTTGAATCCTTAGTCATTTAATTCATTTAGTTTTTAAACTTCTCAGGCTTGAAAAACATTTGCCTGATACAAATATGGTCCCCAGGAGTTCTACATGGATTTTTTTTTATGGGTTTAACTTTAAGGCCCAGGAATAAACGGTTTTGCCATTCCCTGGTTCACATATGACTAAATAGTCAGGGAATTGGAAGCTTTTCTGCCACCCACATCATCTGCTTGTGTTTCTGCCATTAGATCATCTGTAAAAAACCCACAGAGGTAATTTCAGCCAAAAGAGAACCTTCTCACACTCTGCTCTGCCTTTTGGTGTGTGGGGAATCCCAAATGGTTTGACACAGTCACGTTAGGACTGCTGTTTCTGTTCTAGTCAGACCAGAAGCAAAATTGAATCCAAGTCTTTCTATCTCTCACACACATATGCGCCCACTCAACACAGGCATGTGAGGGTTTGTTAATGTGGCAAAAAAAAATGAAACTAAAAAACATTTTAGCTGTGATATCACCTTGCTTGTCAAGGTGTTGAGTGCGGCAGGTTACCCGCCATCCACAGCTTCAGCAGAAATTGTGGTCTGCCAGTCAGTGCTGTTCCACTGAGGAAGTTAACGAGTCAACTCTTGCTTCCAGCAGAATCTGCAAGAAATTCTGATGCTGCCACTTCAGCAGCAGCTTCAGCAGCACTGGTAGCTGGGTAGCCCAAATGGGCAGCGGCCAGTGCTTTGTGTGCTCCCTCACACCTCGCCCCAGGCTCCCTTCTCACCGTTACTGCAGCCTTTGTAGACTTGATAGGACTCATGGGACTCTTCTGAATATTTTCCTCCATTTTTCCTCTGGCAGAAGCACACACTGGTGCAGGGATAAGCTCTGTTTTGGCCCTCTTGACTTTCAAAACTCAGCTCTACACATTCCCTGCCTGTGGCACTCTCAGTCACGCAGGATTGCGTTAGGAGACAAACCAAAGCTGAGTGTGGATCACTGAAAGGTTTGGTTTGCTGCAATCCCCAAAGAAGGCAGAAGATGTCAATACCATCCATCCTAATGGCTTATGTGCTTCTTCCAGCACAGCTGCCAATCAGAGCTAGCTTAGGGGAAGGTTATTTTAATGGGACAAAAAAAAAAAAAATCTCATGAAACAGACAGGCAGTGCTCCCCAAGATCTTCTCAGCGTGGGACAGCAAGGGCAGTCCTTGATGTGGAGAAAACATTCATTGAAAGTGAAAAGAAAAAACATTTATTTGTGTAAGGAAAGGTGAAAAATCTGTTTTCCACAAAGGAGAAGCAGCCAAAAGAAAGAGAGAAGAAGAAGAGAAAAGAAAACCTGGAGGACAATTGAAAATGACATCTCTATTTGGAAATCTGTTAATCACAAAAGTAATGGAATTGTAAAATAGATTACCTTATTATTGTCATTATGATTGTTAAATACGGAAAAGGGTAGAACAAGAGCTGCTTGTTCAATCCCACAAATTTAATTTTCATTAAGTACAAACCAACTCATTGAAACAACTAAACCCTCAGAAACAGTTAAACAAACAGAACCCTGCAGCATTCAGATGAAGGATCACGTCAGAAATCTGTGGGGGTGCACAGAAAAGGTATGGATAACTTTGTGGACATAACGATGTTTACAAGCTACCATTATTAAGTGGGATAACTGCAACCCTGCAACATTATGCCTGATGAATTAAAATGGAAAAAGAAGCCAGGAAGCAATGCAGTCAATCCATGCTCGTGGTAGTTACACTTTGAGAGCATAAGTAAGCTGTCATTAATATCAGAGTGAGGATACCCAGGCCCAAATTTAGGCACAGCTAACTCGGGCCTCCAGTTCCTGAACAGCTGCAAATCTCAGCATCTTATATATCTATACCCACCTGCTCTGAGTGTTTCTCACCTGTGAGGAGGGCTTCTAAAACAGCAAACCCCACAGGTCTTACATGTGCCCACTTGAGTCAGTGACCCTGAGGATAAGTTTTTCATTTGGTCTCCCCACCAACACCATGTGAACGGCAGAATGCAGTAGGACAAGACTGGAACAATTCAGATGGCACAGCTTTATCCACAGGAGGTTTGGATCAGCTCTCAGCAGCCCTTATTTGCCATCACCATGTGAATGCTTTGGTGAACAGGACTGTTCTGCTTCTCCTATTCCTGTACAGGAACTAAGCACCACAGTGCAGAAGTAGTGTGACAATATTTAGATGAGGCTTTTAGCACTTCCAGGGTGCACTCCACGAGGCTGTTTCAGACTGGAGTACCTTATTCCCATCTCCAATGTATCATGGTTGAGGTGTACTTGGAGGGGCTCTTCTCCCACATGAGAGTGCTGAACTCTCTGAGAGGGACTCCCCTGCTTCTCAGCTGTGCAGAACTTTTATAGAAGCCTTAAAGACGTAGCTTTTCACACCAAAAGCCTCAGAATCCATGGCCCTTCAGGGAGTCACACACCTCAGAACCTGCACTGGCCAGCCAGCAAACAGTGAATGAGGAAAAGAGGCTGTTCGGGCTGATTGCAGCACCTCTCCCCTGCTGAAATCAGTGACCCTGTTACACCTGCAACAATATTGTGTATATGTAACAAAACCTCCCAGTTTCACTATGCTAAATTTGAGGATCCTTTCTTCATCCCGTGTCTAGCACCCTGTGGAACAGCCAGAAGAAAGATCCCATTTTATCCAGGAGGCTGAAGCTGGGACATCTGAGTCATCAGCAGCACCTGGTGCACATGGCTGTGTGGCTGGACTGGAAAAAACAATGTGCAAAGAGAGGTATAGTGAGCTCTCTAAATTAGTTTTTCTGTTGGAAGGAAGTGTTTGGAAATGCTTCTGGAATCACTGGAAGCCTTGTGGCTGTGATGAGTACAGAGCTGGTGGCAGAGACACCCAGCGCGAATTAGAAATGAGGGGAGATCATTCACAGGGGTGTAACAGCAGGTGAGCCCACGTGCTTTTCTCCACAGTGGAAGCTTTCCCTGATCTTTGAACATAAGGGCATCAGGAAAGTGACCTCTTCTGTTTAGGCCTTCTGAAGGGATGGATCCTTACATCCTGAGTAAGAGCATTACTGTTGTTAAGAGGAATGTTACAGGATGCTTGAAACAGGGATTACACCTTCACTCCGAGAGCTGATTCTGTTCCAAGCTGCAACAAAAATTAAAAGAGATGAAAATGTTCATAGAACATTTTCAAAAATAGGCTGGGAAAGGAGGGGGTTCAGCCTGGAGAACGCAGGATTGTGTGGAGACCTCACAGTGGCCTTCCAGTATCTGCAGGAGGCCTGCAGGGAAGCTGGAGAGGGACCCTGCACCAGGACCTGCAGCGATAGGAAAAGGGGTAATGGGTACAAACTGAATGAAGGGAAGTTTAGGTTAGATACATGGAAGAAATTCCTTAATGTGAAGGTGGTAAAACACTGGAACAGATTGCCCAGAGGGGCTGTGGATGTCCCATCCCTGGAAGTGTTCAAGGCCAGGTTAGACAGGGCTTGGAGCATCCTGGTCTGGTGGAAGGGGTCCCTGCCTACAGCAGTGAGGTGGAAATGAGATGATCTTTAAGGTCCATTCCAACCCAAATCAGCACAGGATCCTATGATTTATCTCAGTAACAGTATTTCCTTCCAACTGAGGTCATCCCACTTCTGATTATGACTTTTGAAGGAAAATAAGATTTGGAAATAAAAAGTGATCTCAAAACAAAGAAGATTACATTTTAATTTAATTGAACAGAATATATCTGAATTTCCTGAACACTGACCTGTTCCCAGAAAACACTTCAGTCTTACCAATAGATGAGACAGCATTTTCCAACTAACTGTTTTGATGAAATTTTTTTAACCCCTCTAATTATTAACTCCACAGCCTTTTTATCTTTGAGGAGTTTTCTTATCTTTAATCCCATTTAACCCCAAATCTGAAGAATAACTTTCCATTCATAATCCTATTGACGTATAGAAAATTTTCAGATCCTGCTTTCCACCAAGCAAGGTAAAACAGACAGTGCTTAAATATTGTAATAAAGAGATTTTGTACAGAATGACAAATTTTCTCTTTATCATCTCAGCACTGAAGAAAAAGCACTGAACTGATTACATTTCTTGTTTTAAATATTCATGTGACAATGTTGAAGAGAGAAATGAATATCAGAATGAAAAAATGACAAGAAAAAACGACTACAAGAAATCTCTAGACATTTATCACAGGCCTAGAGGATACAAACCAATCAACTTCTAAAATCTGCTCTTTGATCGAGATGCCCAGTTAAAGCTTACATTATTAATATATGATTCTGTTTAAAAAGTCTATTAATCAAGCAGGGATGAATGATTAAGTGGATAAAGCACTGGCCTTTGACCTAACAGGCAACTTTCACAAATCTCCTGTGAATTCAATTCATAAAAAAAGAAAAAGAACGCTTCAAGAACTGTATAAATTATCTGGAAACAATGGTTCTCATTGTTTTTCTCTGTGTCATTAAATGATTTTCATTTGCAGGCAAGCCCATCTCCATTTTCTGATAGCTGGGCTGATGGCTAGCTGCAGGACGGGGGGGTGATCAATAAAGCCCATGGCTGGTTGTGTTTTATCCAATAATATCAGTAACAACAGCAAAAAAATCTGCTTTCAGCACTCCACCCTGGTCTTGCAAGTGTTCTCCAGACCTTTAGAAAGATGAACAGGAAAGGCCTCGATCCTGGAGACAGCTCCATACCCAGGAATTCCTGGTTTGGTGTCTTGGTGGGATCCTGGGTGAGGAAGCCCAGAACAGGCTGAGCACATTCAGCCTGTTCTGGAGGAACAGGAGGAGTTAAAACTGAGCTCTGTCAAGCGCTGGCCCTCTCCAAGAGCACTGGAAACCCAAGGATTTCAGTGAAGTGTGTATTGAATTGAGTGTTAAAATAAGTAAGGAATTGAAGAGATGACTGTTTCAATAACTGACAGATTCAAGGTATTTCACACTCTACTAATGTTTCTTTTTGAGGATTTTTAAACATGCATCAGCGTGTTCAGTAATAATCAGTGTTCCCAGTACCTTTTTGCACTGGCAGTGGAGATAAATTTACTAATTCTGGTCAAGGGCAAGAAGGGCTCTGTCTCATTTAGCATCACAAGTGAAATCCTGTTGACTTTGGGCACCCAGGAGGCTGCAGTCTGTTCTTTTCCTCCTTGTTGAGAATAAAGTGAATTTTTTAGGTCTTTGAACACTAAACTACTCACTATCATGAGCCCTATCTGCTGTCACTGAACACCTGGTTTGTCACCATGCAATATTTATTGAACCATATTGTAAAATATTTCTCAAACTTTTTGTATTTCACTGCAGTGTTCTCCCCAGTGTGAGAAATACTGACTTTATATTGATATCCAGAAGTTCTGGGCTTGATGTAGGAATTCCTGACAGAGGCTCTGTACCTGTGCTGTGCTGGTGGTTAGGTTGGATCATAAAAGGATCCTCCTGTTTTGGAATGGGGGAATGTCTGCAAAAAACATCATTGGAAACAGAGTTTGCCAAGTACACCTCACAGCTGAGGTCAGTGTAGAATAACTTCATGTTTAGCATGAACATTTGTCCTTTAATGAAGCAGTTTGTCTGGAGTGCATAAAAAATCCTACTTAATAGATAAAGTAAAATCTTAAATATTAGCGTTTACTATTCCTAAATATTAATAGTGACAACCAGCAATGCAAACAATAAAAGTTCTGCTGACAAAATGATGTTTTGTGTATTGTTTTTATAAATATATTACCATAACCAGAGGAGTTTCCCAGGTGACAATTGATTGAAAATTAATAATCAATTTTGTTGTTGACAAAGAGGAAAAAGAAACAATGCTACTTCGTGCTCTCTCCCTAGGTAAATAGATTCTGGTGAGAAAATAGCATGAAATATTTTTTAATGTCATTACAATAAGCAAGAATGTCTCCAGACACACAGAGGAAGGGCTGTGTTTTATGTTTGTGGTTTCTTTGCAAAGCTGAAATATAGATCGGCTTTGCAGAGCAGGGTTTTTTGTTGCTTAGAATTGTGTGGGCAACTTTCAGCCTTTTAAAAGAGTTGAAAAGAAAACGATTTTTTGAAAGTGACACAATTTTTCTCACAATAGAACCAGTATTGCTCTCTACTTACTTTAGGATCAGACTGTTATATTGTCCCAATTCACAAAAAACCTGTTTTTTCTTCCCCATCTGTGAGGTCTAAAATGGAAGCCATTGATTTCTGATCCTATTGGTGCAATTCTTATGTATTCCAGGAGCCGTTCAAATATGCCAGAAACTCTCGCGGGGATGATTTGAAAATTTCCAGTGTTGCATTAAAAATTCAAGTACAATTGCTTCCCTGACCCTTCAAGGCACTTCACTGAAGCACTCTGAAGTGTCCCTTCTCCTTGCAAAGGTGTGAGGTGGGTGGCAAAACAGGCACACACTCATGACTCTCTTCCTTTGGAGCAAAAGAAAGAATGAAAAAAATCCAGCTTATAGCAGAACCTCTGCTGAGACATTGGAAGAATTGAAAAACAACAGTGATTCCTATTCTTAACAGCTTGAGCAGGGATGTGATGCCTGCCTTTTTCGCACTATTAAACCCCATTGTTAGCATGGGAGGTTTCATGAGTTCCTCCTGCAGACACTGCACAGACATCACACCTTTCTTAGCAAACGTCCTGCAGGACCGACTTCCTGGAATGAGGTGGGCACAGAAAATGCCAGAATATTCACGCTTTGATATGAAGCATCTGCCAGAAGGTTTCTGGCTTGTGCTGCATCACTGCTGACTTCTGTAATGTCGGGTACAATAATCTGCTGTAAAAAATATCTGGGGCTGGGAGGTGTTCCTGTCAGAAGGCTCGAAGTGAGAGCTGCACCTGCCATTCAGGTGGGGGATTTTAATGATGCCACAGGAAACATGAGGTCAGCAGCCATCCCGGGGGTTGTTTCCTCCCTCCAAAGACCTCACTTTAGGTGCTGGAATGGAGGAGATAACCTGGAGAGAAGGGTTACAGTCTTTGCACACCCTGGGACTTACGGGAATGTTTTGGCCCAGATATGTGGAAAAAGAAGTGGAGTTCCACAGCCTTCACCTAACAGGGTTGGTCACAGAGAACAAAATTCCCAGGAAGGGGAAGCAGAGCACCCGCATTGGCCATGACGACTGCAGATTAGCTGAGGCGAATCCAATTTTCCTTGCATTCTTCATAAGCTGAGCTAGAACTGAGCTGCAGTTTCAGCAGACAACAACACTGAGCTGTCACAGGCTGGGTGTTCCAGAGACCTGAAAACCGGGCAGCAGAGGAGGTCTGGTGTTCTCAGATATGCAGATGCAGGAGAAAATGAAACAATATCAAATCCCTGACCTACTCTTGCTGAGTCCCTTCCCTGGGGTTCAGTTCTGAATCCCAGTGCCCTGTGTGTTGTTTGGAGCAAGAGCTCACCGACCGTGTTATAGACATAGGGATAGAGCTTAAAAAAGATATTTAGAGATAAAAGTCCACAAGGAGGGGTTCTGAGGGGTAACTGTGTCTGGAAAAAAAGAACTGAAACTTTAGTCAATGCTCAACATAGTTATTTTCTATTTTTCACAACATAATGCCTATTGAATCGAGAGATTTTTGTTAGTCCCCAACTAAACTCTCCGTAATTTATTGGGGAAGAAGTGGCCAATGCCTCCTCACTGAAAACAGTCTATGCACCTGTTCCAAAAAACATCCTTTCTTATTGTCCATCACAAAACCTGGGAATGTTATGTCCTTATAAACAGAAAAACTTTCTGACTGAAAGTTATCTCTGTAAAAATTCAGCCTAAATTCTTGCTGCACCCTCCAGAAGGATTCATATCTGAATACGTTTTTGACCCTTATAGCTTAGGCCTTCGTTTGAGCTATATCCAGATGTATTTCTGCTTTGAATTGTTTGACAATTCCAACATTGTCACAATGATTAGGAACGTTTGTAGTGTCTGTGAAACCTGTCTGTCACTGAGAGACGTCCTGCCAGAGCCAAGAGAGGGCTGATAACTCCCACTGGAGAGAGCATCCCAGTTGAAGACAGGGTGTGTGTTATGAACTATCCTCCAAATTTGTTATAGCCAGAGAAAAAGTCCTCCTATTCCCTCAGAGAACAAAAATGACATTTAGAAACAAATATAAAAATGCCTTTGGTGATTTAGAAGGATGAACTAGGAGACTTTATTTTTTTTTGGAAAAACACTGGTCTTAGGGACATAATGCCTGGAATTCATTCATATTATGGCTATTTACTGAGCATATGTTAAAGTACACAGGCTCCTTTACCAGGTTAAGGGTGGCCATCCACCTAGGTGGAGACTGTCCATTAATGGCTTTTGGCAGGGCAGACAACACATCGTGACTCCAATCCCCTTGCTGTTCCTACGCATTCCTAAGAATTTATTTGCTCACTCTCTTGATTTATGAGAGACATTTCTAGTTAAATATGGAAGTGGGTAAACATTTTGTGAAAGAGTACACTCAATATTCAGAATTCACAAATGCCAGGAGAGGCTAAAAGACAAAATCCTATATCCTTTAACCATCAAAAGTCCTGAGTATATTCGTAAGCCTCTATGTAATCTTGAAAGGTCAACAGACTTGGATTTTTTTTCCACCTGAAGGGAATTTAAGTTCCAGGGGGTAGGTTTGTCTGCTTCTTGCCCTCTGCCTGCAGTTTGAAAATGCTGGAACTACAAACATGAATATCAAATTAGGGATATTATTGCTGTTAAGTCAAAGTCTAAGTTCTTTATCTCTACAATGTGAGCAGCTCTTCTTACAAACTTTAAATGGTTACATGAAAGACTCAAGCCAAAACACTTTGGCTCAGGGTTCAAACTTTAAGTAACTCAAGAGAGAAAGTAATTCCAAATTGGTTTTTGAGGACAGTGTTTAACAAATTTACTAAGCTGTTTTATAGTCTTTGCACAAGGCTTACAAAGATCATTTCAGGGCCAGGTATAATACTGAGGCTGCTTTGGCACACACAGAAACAGTTCCCAGTAACTTAGAACGGGACAGAAATTGTGATGCCAGATCTAATTTAGAGTAGAGGGGTGACAGAACAGAATTGCACAGCATTGCTTTGGAAATGTTAAAATCCTTATTCTGCAAATATTAAGGAAAATCTATAAAGCAAAAGCAACAGGAGGGACTTCAGGTTTTTGTTTGATGTACTAAAAGGGAGCACTTTGAGTTGTTTTTGTACCAGTTTGAATTTTAAGTAAAAATCTGGTTTGTTCAGCTTTTACACATTTGACGTTTCTATACTTTCTGCTGAGCATCTTTGCTTCGCTGTCGTTCAGCAAACTTGAAATGTGGTTTTTTTTTTAAACCCATTTAAATATATGTGTATTGTTCTTAAATTCTGGTTCCACTTTGCTCTGTTAGCCTTTTATCTGCTCAGGACTGAATATCCCTGTTGTCTGTGCAGTATTTATGTGTATCTGGTGGTTTCAGATACATTGCAGCAACAAATTATTCATGTTACCAAAAAGACCCTTAAAATAAATGCTACTATAAATATTACTTGGTATTGTTTATAGTTACATGCCTGGTTTCTATCTAGTTCTGTTGAAAAGAATGAATAGAAATAATATTTAACACTTGGCCATGACATAAGCCTGAAGACTCCATGGTAAAAAATGTCTGTCGTTTGCAGCAGAGTGTCCTCAGTCTGAGCGCTGGTCTGATAAGGCAGGCTTAAATAATCACTTCCCCTTGCCCGCTTTTAATTAAAGTGGCAGTTAGCAAACACTGACTAGAAATCGATCACAATCAATGGCCTCATGGCAAACTGGCAGAGAAAAATCCAGTGCGTCAGTCAAGAGCAGCCCAAAGAGCCAGGCCTGGCTCTTCAAGGGAACAATTTAGGTGCTGTAACACTCACAAAAAAAGGGGGAAAGCCCCTGACTCAGCACAGGAACAATTTAGGTGCTGTAACACTCACAAAAAAGGGGGAAAGCCCCTGACTCAGTGCAGGAGCAATTTAGGTCCTGTCACACAAAAAAGGGGGAAAGCCGCTGACTCAGTGTGGGAATGACCCAAACTGGTAACAGAGAAAAAGGCCACGGTAACACTCCATCCTCCTTTTCTATCTTAGAAGCTTTTCAAAAGAAGAACAGGTAACAAAATGTTTTGCTGTCGACTGTCTGATTTGCAGCTGTAGAGCCACTGGAGCAAGGTTGTAGGATTTGGGGTTTTTTCAGTGTAATCTGCTAAACAGAGCAGATATGTGGCAGCCCAGAGTCAATTGTTTTGCTGCCTGGTCGTTTAACAAATATATATTTTCCCTGTATCTGTCTCCACAGTCATGCCCTACCTCTGCACTTACCTATTCCTTTTCTCCAATGAGTCTTTGATAACCACCAAGTAATTAGTAAGAAATAACTCAGAACCATGTCATGCATCTCTCACATTTCTCTTTGACTGACCTAAGCCTGGCCTCAGAAATGTTGAGGTGGTTTGATCAGGGAGAGCCAAAGCTCTGCCATTTGGGTCTCTGTCTCTGCCTCAGCCTCAGCCCCAGGAATTTCCTCCCCCTACAGCACTACCGAAACATTTCTTCCCATCTCTTTCTCTGCCTGGACAGGAGGCAGCCTATTTGTTCCTGAGGTAGAATATCGTGTTTGTCTTAAAGATAAATGAAGGTATATTTAAAGTCTAATGATTGGATTTTACTCCTTATCAAAGTACTTTTATTTTTCCTAAAAAAAAGTTGGATTTTAATTTTCTTTTTAATGCTTTTAATGTTAAGGAAATTGCACTTCCAAGTAACTAGTTTGTAATTTGTGATCTTGCATGATTCTGATAGTGAAGGAATTTCATTACAGGTACGGTAAAAAGAGGAGAATGCATGTACATTTGCATGTCCATGTGCAGGTAAATAAATAGTAAACCACATTGATAACAGAGGCCATTATAATTTGAATAAGATTATATTCTCTCTAGGAGAGATAAAGGGTAATGAAAGACAATTCAAAGCTAGTTTGTTATTACTTCATCAAATACCTCAGCCTCAAGCTGATAAAATTCCCTTGTATAGCTCCCACGAGACATTAACTGCAATGATGCTGCCAACCATTTGTAGTGATCTCTAAAAACATTAATATTACTATTTAAATGAGTCTGTGATGCAGTATAACAGAGGGTAAAGCTAGAGGTGAAACTGTTACATAAGCTTTCATAAAATGACTACCATTGGGTTACTGGGCATGACAAAATGAATTATTTTCACAACAGACAGGTGCTCCAAAGAGACTTTAAAAGACTCGTGCAGCAGACAAGTTGGAAAGTGTTCTGTGAAGTAACTTTCATTGTTGTCATCACCTTCCATGAAAGACAGAACTTTTGTTTTCCTTTCTTTTCAACCAAGTCAGGAGCACCAGCTCCAAGCTGCCAGGGAGTTTAACTGAAACCTATTTGTTTGGGGCTTTTTTTCCCCCTAGCACTCTGCTTCTTTTCCCTCATCCTTAATTGTTTTAGGAATCTCCTTTCGTGGCCCAATTGTTGTGCTGCTGGGCAAGTGAATGCCATAACTCTGTGCATGGTGCCAGATGAAGCACACATTGGTTGGTTGCCATGTGGCTTTCTCTTCAAGGATGGAGAATTATTGCAAGGTGCTGGTGTCGTTCAGAGAGCACAAATCAGAAGCAGGCCATGGTTTTGCACTGAGGGCTTCAGAGGAAAAAGAGTTTAAACCCATTATATTAAAAATCTACACACTTGTACTGTGTTAATCCCTCCCTAGAACCAGAAACAGCGACTTTTCTTTAGAATTAGGCAGCTGTCAGGACTGTTGTCTTGCAAAATCTGAAAAACAATTAATTTACATTTTCTGAACTAAGCAAGAGATGGGGAAAATTAGGAAGTGAGGTAATTGTTTGTCTTATTTTAGATCAAAATCTTTGTATACTTAAAAAAAATTCATGCTTGACTACGGACTTATGTTAAACTCTTCTCATTGTGAGCCTGTTAGCTACAACTTTCTCAGGGGGAGTATTTCATTAACACTTGGAAAGGAGAGAAATGGAAGCAAAAAATGCTGTTGTCACTGTGAGGAAGTTTAACAGTCCTCGGTAGAAGTCCAGCCCCTCCCAGGAATGTTCTGGAAAATTAAAAAAATTTAAATTATATTTTTAAAAAAATGTAATTTTGTTCAAAGGTAAAGCAGGCTGGCCTGAGAGGTTTCCCAAGGCAGGCATGCCTTACACATGTTTGGGTTGGTATTTTTCTTAAAATACAAAGCAAAACAAAACCACAACCAAAAAAACCTCACTCCAAAGCGGGATCAGAAGCTTCTTTTCAAAGCTAAACCCATCGGTTACATGCTTGTACAGCACAAGGACTACCCTGTTCCAGCAGAAATAATCAGTTCATTAATTAACCTCTGTCCACAAAGACTGATATTATGGCTGCTGATCAGGTGTTAGCCACTGGCCATGAATTTTAGCTAGGAAGCCCCTGGATAGCTAAGTACAAATCAAAATATTTGGACTTGAAATTTTATGGAGTAGATTAGATATGCTTAAAAATAATAACAATTAATAAATAAAAACAGAAATGAAAGAAAAGGAATTATTCAGGTCTTTGATAATTTAAAAAGAAATGAAGAAACAATTTACAAAGTGTATTGCAGGATTTAAGGATAAAGTTTTAAAGAACTTGTCCTGTCTGGTTCACTAGCAAGGGTCTTTATTTCAGTGTCTGAAATAAATTGCACACAATGCATTAGTGCTAGAAAACATTCTTGAGTTTCATTCATACCCAGACACAAGACAATTTTTTCTCTCTTTTTCTACCTACCTGTGATACCTATGATTTGATAATAATAAATAATACATTGTGCTTAAACTGGATTTCATATAATTTTTTTTTACTGTAATCAAGAAACTGTTGCCAGAATAAGGTCAGTGAGAATACAAATTAATATGGGTGTTAATCTGGATATTAATTGGCAGTATTCACACTATAGGTTGTTTTCCCCACAAGAAGGGACTCTAGAAATGTTCAAGATTATTTTGTGGATTTGATTTTCAGTGCCTGTTTTAAAGATTTTCTTTTTGAATAACACATAATATTGTAATTTTTGTTTTAAATTTAAGTGAGACTTTTATTTTCTTAGAGGACAGAAAAAAGATTCATATTTTTTAGTTATATGATATCTTTCTCATACCCAGAACAAATACAGTCACCAAAAGTACCCGGTAGTAGTGAAATGGAATTTTCTACTTCTCATCTGTTCTTTGTCCTCTGACAATTACCAAGTAATGGAGAATATTTCAAAATATCTAGCAAGGGTGTTATGATTTTGCATTCAAAGCTGCCAAAAAATAATGAGGATAAGAGTGAAGTTGCAGGTAATAGCTTTCAATAATATTTCCTTTCTTCACAGTAGAGGTTTCTTGAAGATACATCATCTTCATCGCATTTTGTGTTTGGTTTTCTTGGTGGATTTGGGGGTTTGTGGGGTTTTTTTGTTGTTTTTTTGGGGGGGTCTGAGGGGGGTTTATGTGTTTGTGGGGTTTTTGTTGTTTGTGGGGGGTTTTGTTCGTTTGTGGGGGTTTTTTGTTTGTGGAGTTTTTTGTTTGTGGGGTTTTTGTGGGGTTTTTGGTTTGTGGGGTTTTTTGTTTGTTTGTTTTGAGGGTTTGGGTTTTTGTTATTTCTTAGTTAGTTAGTTAGTTAGTTAGTTTGTTTGTTTGTTTGTTTGTTTTATACCCTCTCCTCAGCTAAAAGCAATCCCAACGTGCACCAATAAGCAGTGGGGCAGTGAAACACACGCCCATCTCTCTGAGAAGGGATATTTCAATCCCTGTCATACACACAGGCAGATTTAAGAGCTTGCTCGTCAAGATTGTTGCTGTCAGCAGCTGAATTGCACCCTTCTGTCGGAGACATCTTGCATCAGGACTCAGAACTGTTCCTTTGCAGCAGAGAGGTGACGTTTGCACTGCTTTTGCTCGGCTCCCAGGCTGTTCAACTGAGCAGTGACTGCTCAGTGATAGCAATTTTCCACGCAATATGTTTAAAGAGATGGGCCTGACCCACCCAAAGAACCTCCCTGCTGCATGAAGTACAAGGAAGAGCCCTGTGGAACACGACCCCAGATCGCTGTGAAACCAAGCCTGATTTCAACCTACACAGCTGCCTCAAGGTGTATTTATTGTATAGACAAGAAAAACCTCTTTTGCCTGTAGTTTATAATTTCATTAATATTCACACTCCATGGAATTAGGTCCAGCAGGGCATAAGAGGAAGCCATATCCCCCCTCCCCCCAGATCTGTCCTCCTCGAGATCATCAGAAAATATTTCCATCCACCTTAGTGAAAGCAGAGCAGGGCACACGGTTAATATCAAATTCCAGGAGGGAAGAATTGACAGAAATATTTACCACAGAATTGCCTTTGTAAAGATTAGACTAGAAATCAGAGATTAAAATGTTGTAATTTCAGCCACAGAGACACACGTGGAAATTTATCAGATGTACATAGTTTGTAATGGTCTATGACTTATTAAAAACATTTTTAATGCATTTTCTTCAGATTATGCAGAAATACTCTCCTTTGGCATCAGAGACGATGTACAGAATAAATCACCTACCCATGACCAAAGTCTCACAAAGCCAGGGTGAAACATGCAAAGCCACACTTAAGACATCAAGAGTTTGTCTCAGTTTTACTCTTCAGAAAAATATGTTATGATGCACATGGAGAAATGAAACTTTTTAGGAGAGGACCATCTCCTAGCACCTTTGGGCTGGGTAAAAAGAAAAGTACTGGGGTGGCTCAACAACAGGATTAAGGAACAAGATTCAGATCAGCCTCAAATCCTGCCTGAACGGTAAAACTCCTGGGTGTCCGAGGACAGTCCCTATGAGCCCCTCACACCTTGAACATCCCTCCTAAAGGAAAGTCAAGGACCATTCCTCCTGCTTGCCTGCCTTTACTGTGGGCTCCTTCCCAGTGGCACAGCTCCAGAGACAGGAGCAGAGGTGGCCAGGGCCAGCTTATCAGGGCACTTTGTGGGACAAGGGCAATGGTCCCACAAAGTGCACAGAAGGTGTGTCAGTGATGGGCACCTATGCAAGCTGTGCTTAAAAAAAAATGAAAATGAGTGGGATATCCACTTATAAAGAGGCTGTTTTGACAACTAAGTGCAGAAGTGGCTTTCTGAATTCCAGCCCCAGAGCTGCTGACCCTGGGTTTTACAGAGACATCCAAGTTTCAGGAGAATAAATTTGGATTTCGGTGTTTCCTTTCACCTCCTGGTGCAACTGGGAAGTCATGGCAAGCCAAGTGTTACCAAAACCCTTCCACTGCAAGGCAAGGATCCACCTAAGAGAGGTCTGTGCATCCAACTCCCAAACATGGAACCCAACAAGTAGATTCTGTTGCACATATTGATCCTGACTGATGCTGCACTACAAGTCTGCCACAGACGGTTTTAACAGAATTATAAACAGAAACTTCAAGAAATGCTTATGAATCTTATCCCCAGCTGCTGATGGGGCTTTCACAATAAGAAATGGATCTGCAAAATCAGCACAGATCCACGTTTTCATCAAACAGTTCAGATGTTCTTCATGTTCAGCTTTTTCTTTCACATTAATCTGCAAAGCTTGATTGCAGACCCAACTCCCCAGACTTGATGGAGGTTCAGCAGTAGTACCTCACTCTCGCGCTTGGAGTCTTCACAGGGGTAATAATATGTGTTTTCCACAAGGTGTAAAAAAGGTTAACATATGCTTTAATGTCCCGAATAAGTAGCATTGCATTATTTTGAAGAGTTTGTTCCCTGGGGAATAGTTTGGGTGGATATTTTCCAGTCATATCCCAGACCTTCTTAAAATCACAGCAGATATAATCACTGTTTGAAATGCCCTTTATACCTGTCAGGCTAAATAAGATTACAGATTTGTCTGCTCACAAAAGTGTGATGTCACATAGTCCCATTTGCTGTAGTTCAAGTTGTTATCTGTCTTGTCTGAAAGTGCAGCATGCATGATCTGCAGGATCAGTGCTGGGTTTATTGGAAGGGTAAAACCGAAGCTGACGGCTGCTGAATCCTCAAACGGAAAAGCAGAAGTCAGGATGTGATAAAACAGGGCTGTCCCTGGATATGTCAAAGGGAGACAGGGAATTTTCAAATCTGCAAGAGGCAACCACTTTAAGGCAAATACCAGGAAGCACAACAGGAGAGGAGAGCATTGGAGGGGCTCAGTGTGCTGCATTCGCAGGCTGATAAGCAAGATCAAAGCTGCAAGAGAGAGAAAAAACCACGCTGGTTTTGCACAGATAACCACAGCTGCTCCTAACTCATCTCTCTCAACCTCCCCGGGGGCACCAGGCTCCAGAGAAGCATTTCCCTCCGTGCTGCTCCCACACTGGGTGCACCTACCTGCAGGAGCCAGCTGCCTGCTCTGCAGCATCCTTAGCAGCCACCAGCAGAAAGGCCATGGCTTGGCCTATGGAAGACAGCTGGAAAGGCTGGATTCAAAGGTTAAGAGATTGAAATGCTTTTAGACCAAAGCTCTGAGTAGCAAAAGAGTTTTTCCACACACAGAAGAAATTAGGGGACCCCCAAGGCACTGCTTTCAGCTGAGCACTTCTCCACAGATGTGCCTGAACTGGAACTCAGCCTGAATTTCATGAAGCTGTGAAGAAATTAATATGTGAACCTTGCTGCAAAACTGTTCAGTGCTCAGGGCTTGTTCCATCCTCTAAAATTTAGCATTTTCAATTGTTGCCAATTATGGCCTATCATATTCCCATACCAAAAGACTTTTTTTTTGGGTGTTTTGGTAGTTTTTTTCCCAGATATATCAACAATGCTTTACAAGCTGGCTTGGTCTCAGGTGGATATATCTAAGTGTTAACTATCAAAAATTAGTTTGGGGAAATAAATTATAAACTCAGGATAGGCACAGATTTACAGGGAGAAAAGAGAAATGGTAAACCTTGGAGACACTAACACAGACATATAAATTCGTCAGCTGAAATCCCGTCTCTCTCTCTTGTCTCTCTGTTCTGCCAAATATGGAAAGAAGAAAGCTCTTCTTTACATATTTGACACAAATATCTTCAAGAATTGCAATATTTTGTTAATTTATTGACATATATTTAAAACTCGTGAGCAAAGACATGAAGTGTGGCTCAAAACCCCAGAAGAAGATACTGGAAAAGCCCTGAGGTTTAATGCAGAGAGCACCAAGTTATCTTTGGAGCAGAGTTCTGCCTGCGTTTTTGGTTAGCAGAGCTGTAAGTGAAGATGCCCTGCTTTGAACTGGGATGCCCTTCACCTATTTCTTAGAGACCAGGGTATTCCTAAACCAACTTGGCTCATCTGTTTCCACAAATAACACTTCTTGAGTGCTCAGATGCACTTGACTAGGTAGAAGGGAATCTCTTAATTCCTGGTCTTCAGTATGGATGTGGCTATTTTACAGTGCATTAACCATACAAAATGTTTTATTTATTTTTGCAGTAAAAAAAAAAAAATGACCTGCCAGCTTTATTTCAACTCTACTTCAAACTCGCTTCACCGTTGCACATGACTTTCTGACAGTATTAATCTCACAGGCTGTAAGCAGTGTAATATACATATTTCTGGTTGTTTGACTCCCAAATGCAATTCCAATTTTCTTCCCATACACCTGTGATGGTTTTCACTTCAGGTCAACCAGCTTATCTTATATTGAAATCTTATATTGGATCAAATTGTTTACCAAAATTTCCACTAAATAATTAAGTATATATTTGTATATGGTTACTTTGTATCATAAGATATTAGGTATTTTATAAGTACATTCAGTCTTAAACTATCACTGACACTTAATTTAATAAAAGCCAAAACTCATCTGTATCTCCCTGCCTGTTCCAGCTTTGGAGGCAGAACTGGAACAGCGAAGGAGTGCTTTCACTGTTGAATTTCAGCATTTTTCTTTGTGCTGGAATATTTAGCAGTTAGCTTCAGGGACTGATGGTCTCAGTATTCCAGTCCTGTAAGTGGGACAATATTAGGAATCTCAAAAATGTAGAGAGAGACAATTTATGCAAACCTCCCATTTCTGACTGAAAAAACACGTGCAAGGTTTCTGAGAAAAGATGTCCCTTATACAAACTGGATATTGAAACTTTTAACAATTCCCTTCCAAAAAAAGATGATCACAGCAGAAACTTCAAATATGTAACAGCATCTTTTTTCACTCAGTTGCCATTGTTAGCTTAAGGGTAAGTTTTTTGAGAGTGCCCAAAGGGGATGGGGGGAAACTGAAATTATTTCATCACCTAATGATACACTCTGGTGCTTTGTTGTATTTTCAGAAATGTTTAAGCAGGCAAGGGACACAACATTGACTTTTGGACACATTATGGGCCCTGTGGTCAAGCTTCACTGGCAACAAGGGGTTTTGAGTGTATGTAAGAACCAAACTGATTTCAAAGCTATAGTCCTGTTGAGATTAAGGCATCGCTTCTCCCTAAGTCTGGAATTTACTGCCTTCTAGTGATTACCCTTCCAAGAGTGTCAGAAACCCCACAAATGCTCCTCTGCAGTGCAAAGTGATTTTCTTTAGCTACGGTTCATCCCTTGCAGCTGGTCTTGCATGTCCCTGTGCTCCTCACCTTCCTAGAGGTATCAGAGGTGAGGTGACTGACTCAGTTGCCCACCAGTAACAAACAGGACAAGGAAACAAGGAGATGGAAGAGGTTTAATGTTGTTTAAGAGGGATCCAGATGTTACTGAAGGAATAACCTGCTTCCACAGCTGTTTTTCTCTTCCCGTCACTATGCACTTTGCTATTCCTGACTTGGAAAGAAAAAAATCCAAGAATTTAGCCTGGAAGTTAAAAACCTACTAAATATTTTAAAAAGAACAAATCCTTCACTGAAATGACTCAAAAATGTACCCAGTGTTGGGGGTGGTGGCGAGGTGTTCATTAAGAATTTTGTCAGGTGCATGTTTTTAGAATAGGTGTTCTACTGATGTAAACACTTCAGTCAATGAAATTTCGTGTTCATGAAATAAAGCTTTAATTAATGAAAGTTCAAATTCAAATGTGCAATTGCAAGAGATAGCTTAAAAAAAAAAAAAAGAAAAACCTGGCAAACTGCAAGCCACCCCTAACTGTATGATCAACAGGATTGCGTTAAGTCACTCAGTCATGCTAATTCATCCAGTTTTATTACTAGCTCTTCATTAACACTCTCACTCTGAGTAATTATGCAAATATCTCCAAAGGAAAAAATGTTCTTTTTCAAATCTGTTTTTTAGTTCTGGGGAAAGTGTAACAACATATGTTTTTCAGATACTGAGAGGTGGTTCCACCACTAGCAACATGTCATTAACTAAAACTGGAACAGCTTCCTCACATCAGCGTGGCCCAAGCTTTTTGTGTACATGAATATGACTTTGGCCAAATACAGGAGTTCACTTCCTCCTAAGGTGGGGTTGAATGGTGAAATTCCTTCTATCCATGGTTATTCTCTGATATCTCATGGTTTAGGAGATACTCTTCTGTGTTTGAATCTTCAGTTTGGGGAGCTGTGTTGGCCTTCTGTTTCTAAAAGTCTTTACATTTACCCGTCCTTACCTGTTTTTCTGCAGGTAGCAGGCATGTCAGGGATGTCAAGCCAAATAGCAAAAGAGAGAAGCAGAAGTGTCACCTTCTTTTGGAGAAAGAGGGAAGTCAGAGGTGCCAGACTCCTCCTCCTCTGTGCACAGATATGGTGCTGGCTAGTGTGCAAGAGGAGAAAACCCTTGAGCCCCTTGTCTGAGCAAAGCACACTAGGGATCAGGAGGCATTGCATGATTTAAAGAGTATTATGTCTCTATACACAAATCATAAGGGCCAGTGAACAAACCGTGCACCTGTGGTTCCATTTCAACACACAAACCATTTCAACCTTGGCATCCAAATGTGTTCCTGGAGTTATGTTAAAGCATTGAGCCTGAAAATAAAACTTCTATTCTGTTTGTCACTTGAGGCTGGCTGTGTCCATTGCTCAGCACATTCAAAACAGAACCTCAGGAGCAGCCCAAGTAATTCTGATTAGCACAAAGATGAAAAAAAGGAAAATCAACATTGCATTTCATCTTTACACTTTTCCTGTTCTACACAAAAAATCAAGAGAACTGAACATAATTAACTGTTCTGAAGAGCTATAGGATCAGGTTTGAGTTTGACTTAATTTATAAGGGTGGCTTGGTTGTGGGGGATTTTCTTTTTCAGTAATAAGGAAGACAGTGACTGAAGCCTTGGCCTCAGTGAAAAAGAAAAAAATAAATAAAAAAAAAATTCTGCCATGTTGTGAGGGTGTCACATGGAGGGAAACTTCAAGAGAGGCAGCCTGAATGATAGGTGTTGAGCAGGCCCTGTCACTGAATCTGAGATGGGGCACTGCTTGGACAAAACCTGTATGAATCTGAGGAATCTCCTCCCAGCTCTGCAGCCTGCTCTGTGTATATACACATCTGAATGCCCAGCTGCCAAATATGACAAATGTGACAGAAATTTGAAATTATATGCCTCTTGAGTTTGACTGATAACATTATTTAGTGAATGTATTTTTCACCTTATAAGTCGCTAAGGTGAAGAACTGGTTCTACTTTAGTCATGCTATTTCAGCTTCTCAGGACACCCTCATGCATAAAATGCACACTGACTCCTCCCCTCCCCCAGAAGGGCCAGTGCACAGCAGTAAATTCCAAAATAAATGAACACATTACAATAAAGACAAGATTAACATGAAATTCTATATCTCTGGGCACGTGCACACACATACTTCATTGCTCCATGATCTCACACCTCACAAAAAACAAACTGTTTAATTCTGATTTTTAAAGAGCAAAATCATTTGCTATATTGAAACAGCCCATTCATCACATAAAGCATTTGATTCTGTCATCTCAAGTACTTGTTAAATCACTTCCAGCTGCTACAATCAAGGGCTAGGTACTTCCAAGGTCTGACACTTTCTGAGCTCTATTACTCCTTTAAGTATGATTCTTCAATCCAATTCTAGCCTTCATAATAATCAAGTGCCCACTCCACTTAACTTCAAGGCAACTAGGGAACCTGGAATCCTCCATATATGCCTGTGTCTGATTTTCAATCAGATCTCTTCAACCCAAGACTGAAAGCTCCTGAATACCAGCTAAGTGCTCAAATGGCATCATTTGCAACTTGCAGCAGTGTCATCAGCAGCACCTCCATTGTTAAGCTCCTGTTTTTCCCATGTCCAAAGCAGTGTGTTCAGACTGAGGCTGAAATTAAATATACAGGGCAGAAGGTGGCTGCAAGTATGCACAGTGTTTGCCAGATAAACAAGCTCTGTCTGCTCACACAATTTTTGTGTTTCTTAACTGAGCTGCTGCAGGTATCTAAATTATACGTTGTGTGCTACAAATGGGGGTGTCCCACATGGCAAACACTGGAATGCAGTGGTTGGTAAGAAAGCGTGACTCTGGCTGCTCATGGGTTGCAATATCAACCTCACAGCTGAAATATTAATCGGAGTCATTCCAAAGGAAGCATCATTACACTTAGGAATTTTTCCCACTTCTCTTTCCTTCTTTTCAGGAAGATCATGTATTTTTTTTCCCCTCTTCTTTCTCTCAAAGCATCAGCTCCTGTCCATCTCATGGGAGACGCACTCAGAGGCATCGTTGCACAGAGATTCCCGAGGCCCTGGAACTGTTGTTATGACAAGAGGTGCACAGAGATTACCTGAATTTCCCTGCACCTCTGATCAGCATTTCCTGTATTTGCCTGCTTGTGCAAGCCTGCAGCTCAGCAGCCCTCACTGTGCCTTCTTTTTCTTCCAAAGAAAAACAGGAGGTTCCTGGTATGACACCTTGTAAGAAACACTAAGAAAAGTGGGGCAGCAACAGAGTTTTCCAAGGACACAGACTAAGGAATCCCACATCCCACAGAACTTCAATTTTCTCTTTTTCTGACAGAAAAGAGAAAAACCCCACACTAGAGAACACATGACATTTGACCTTGTTTTCTCTATTGCCAACTAGCAAACTGCTGATATATTTCCACCTTTCAAAATAAAAAAATTCTCCCAAATCCTAAAATACCCCTCACAAATGCAGCAGCACAAGGCAGACCTTGCATAGCTCAATTTTCTGTGGTTTTGTGAGCTGTGTTTGGGTTCTCTCCTCCAGTAAGGCACAAAGGAGGTTTAGTCTTTTTCCTGTGGTCGATTCATTCCTCCAACACTTGCAGGTATTCATTTTCTAGGGACTAATAATCCTCAAGTCCCCACTGCAGTCTTTTCATGGGAGGGACGCTTGCGGGACTCTGTACACTTTCTTGAAACTTGTAGGACAAAAAAGTGCTCATAAAACTGTTCCTTTGCAAGATTGTGAAAATTAGACAATATATTTGATTGTTGTTAACAAGGTCAGACAGACAAATGGGAATTCAAAAGCTCAAGTTTTTCAGAAGGTCAACTTAAACAGGGAAAACATGTCAACTTGCAGAAGTATTTGTGTTTGTCACAAATGTTTTTTTTTGTTTAGCCTGCCTGTTACACTGCTTAGAACACCTCAAAAAGTTTTCTGTGGTTTTCCCTGAAAACAGTTGTTTTTTAACTCTACTTTAAAAAATATATATTTATTTCCTTGTGGTATAATCTTCCAATTTTCCCGATGCAATTATTTTAGGAATTTAGTGGCCTAAATACTCTCTTAATTTAATTTTAATATCAAAACTGATTAGACAAAACATTTTTAAGAAAAAGGACCTTTTCCTTTATTTAAAAACAAGCATTCCTATACTGTCAATGAGTGAATACATTCTACATGCCAAGCTGAATATACAAAGTGGGTGCACACCAGCTAAAATACAAGGTGTCAAAGAACACTACCAATATTTTTTGAACTGAAAGTTCTCTGTGTTAAACGAGAAAAGCACCCAAAATACTCTTAAAAGGCAGAGCACTGAAAATGAGTTGGGTATCTTTTTTTCCCAGACAGTTTTCAATTAACACTCAGACCAATTCTGCTGCTGCTGCCTCCGGGAGGGGCAGAAGCACCCTGGGTGTTGCTTCAATCCCTTCAGGCTGCAGTCAGAAATTCCAGATGCAGCACTCCTCGCCGTTAATGGGCACTCCAAAGCTGTTCAGTGACAGCAGAGAGAAAGAGGAGCCAGGGATGGGTACACCAAGAAGCACAGATGAGAAGAGCTGAGGTTTGACACAGACGCATTGACTACTGCCCTGAAAGAAGGGGAAAAACAAAGCAATGCAGCTTTTTCTAGTCTAGTGAATGAATGAATAGAAGATGACAGAAAGTCTTTTGGATGCTTATGAATGTCAAATACTTTTAAGTGGCTGCCTTTCCCTGTCACTTAACATTAAAGAGCCATCTAAAAATACACTTATGCTCAGTCATTTGGTTAGGGACATAAGGCTTAGCTGACTTATAACTTCAATATCGATTAGATGAAAATGGTAAGGTTGGCTTTTCTTTTCAAACTGCTCCCCCCGCTAGTTTATGCATTATCTTTGTATCGTTTTCCCACCATCTGTGTGTATTACTTAAACAGATTAAGAAATAGAATTGTAAATTAGTCCCACAAGAAACCCTTTCAAATTCAAGATCTGTTGTTTACCTTTATTATTATTATTTTTCCTGCCTCGAAAGAAGTGCCTGTACTGTATATATTCAGCAATACTTTCTCCATAAGGTTTTGCAAACCCAGCATTACAGCATTTTGCTGGTGCATGAAAACAAAACAGTTTAACAAGGAATGAAAGAACTAATCCTTCCTAACTAGAGATGTGCATTTTGCTTTCTAAGCATGAGCAGTAACTGATCAGAGAAAGAAAATCATTATAGTTTCCCATTCTCCTGTTAGAAATTTCCGTCCTTTCCTTTGTGCCAAAATGTAAATTAACTCTTTGGTGGCTGTTCACAGCCTAAGTGAGCAGGAATAGGTGTTCCCAATGAAAATAGGAGAGAGCAAAGGCCAGAGAGTCTGGAATTGTATCGAACAGCTGGACCAGCTGTTTGTGAAAGTTGGTTGAGTGGTTCAAATTCTGACTCGGTGGGTGGAAAAATGGAGAGAAAACCAAACAGCACAGTTTGTACCTTTAAGGAGTTAAGTTTTCCTCCTTGTAACTGTGAACTGTGTTATTGCTAATCAGGGAGACGAATTATTTTCAACTCCTTCCCCTGCGCCAAGAAGGCATAATTCAGGTGCACCATTCAAATCCTTCTGTCACTGATTTTTGTATTTATTTTTCCCCCTTACAAATTGCTCATCTGCATGACCAGATTATTTTCCTTTTTCCACTCTGGTTAATCTCTTCACTGTACCAATAGCCTTATACTAAAATTAAATCCCAACTAAGAGTTAGGTTTTCAGTCAGCTGAAATAATTTTGAAGTCAGTTTAAAAAAACCAAACACCAAACAGAAAACAACCAATGAACCAACTAACCAACAACAAAAATCATCATCCACCCCAAATCACCACCACTCCTGGAAAACTCAAATTACTGAAAGTTTTAGACTAAGGATAGAGGTTCAAAAGGTCTTTCAGGGAGTAGAGACAAGGCACAATTCCTGCTGTGGTCCTGCACAGATATTTTGTTTCAGAACATTCTAGTATTGCAAAAGATTAATTGCACAGCAGGATGGGAGAATGAACTCCTCACTGCTACGTTCCTCTTTTCCCTTTTCAATCAGTTCCGTTAAAACACAGTGGCATAAAGTCATTTTCTTTGGTTCAAGTTTCTGTGGTTCGGGGTTCAGCTGCACTGTGTTTTTAGGATTTTTAACCGTGTGCCACAATTTCAGTTCAGCTACAGGCAAAGAGAGGATGAGTAAGGGGCTCACCACAGGCACGGCAGGAGTGGCAGCTTGCCATGTGCATGGGAGAATTGGAGGTGGGGGTAAATAAGGATGGCAAAGAGTCTTCAGTACTGCCAGCAAATCATGCTTTTGATTTGAGGTAGCAAAGCCAAAATTAGTTGTAAAGATTTGTGGAAGAATTTCATAATAGCAACAGAGAAATAAAAGAAAATCAATTAAATTCAGTGCATATGGTGAAAATAAGCCCTCCCCTCAGCTCACAGTATGATCCTATACTAGTTAGTATCATTAAAGAACAAGATCTTGGAGCTATTTTAGCCAGTTCTGTAAATATGCCACACCAGGGATTCCGAGGAGATCAAACAAACAGCCAATGTTAAGGATGAGTAGGAGAGAAACAGTAAGAAAACGAGAAAATATTTTCATGGTATTGTATAACAGAGTTAGAAAAAAATCAGAGCAGGAAGGCAATAAGGCACAGCTAAGGTTGCACAGCTCCCATTCAAGGGGATTCTTCATAAAGGAAGAGTGGCAGACAGAAGGTTAAGAGTTTGGGTTTGTGGTTTGTTTGGTTCTTTTTCCCTCTCCACCACACCTTAATTTGTGTAACCTTTCTAAATTTCTTTTGCCATTATCATTTGGGATTATTAAATGAAAGCTGCACAACTTCAGGCTCCCAGGAACTGAAATCAGCTGAGGGCAAAATGAGGGCCACAACAGCAAGGGCCAGAGGGACCCTCCATTTCTCACTGATAATGAACTTCCCAAACACTCCTGTGCAGTTCCTAGTGTCACGTCTGTGGATTGGAGGAAATAGGCACATGTTAGCAAGGCTGTGTCCAGCTGTCAAACACTATGGAGCCATACTGCTTGTGGCTGGGGGAAGTGAGAAAGCATCTTCTAGAGCCATGTTTGTTTAATAACACAGAGGCTGTTAAATGGACTCCCTCATTCCCAAACAGGATAGCAAGTTTTTTAGACCTTCCTCAGCACAAAGGCGTAGGAAACGCCATGTGCAAACCACACAAAAGCCTCTTGTCCCGTCTTCTGAAAGGTGTTCTGCTTAGGTAATTAAAAACAGTAGAAAGTGCAATGCAATAGAAAGAATCAGGCACTTGAGTTCAGAAATACTAATAAAAGGCTAGTACAATGCTACAAAGGGTAACCCTTCTTGAAGGAGGAGCAATCCAACACTAAGAAAATAAAAGCATGGGTTTGAGAAAATAAAAGCACAGGTTTGATTTTTTGATCACTGGGCAGTGGACATTGTGCATTCACTGCAGTAATTTTTTGCTGTGCTCAATCTATACTTTTGGCTCTTTCAGATAACTCCTATGAACTATATGACCTGTTGAAGAGGGCTAACCCCACTAAGAGTGGCTTCAGCACTACTTGGGTAGCACAGAAGGGCTGTGCCACTACAGAGATGTGGGACCGTGCACAAACAACCCCCTGGGACATTGCTTTCTGCCTTGGATCCTGCTCTGCAAAATCCAGTTAATTATACAGCCCTCTCCTCTGTTTTCACAGAGCCCTTTGAACTGTGCTGCTGTAAAGCCACTGATGAGCAAGGTATTAGAGATCAAAACCAGACTAGGACTGCAGGCACAGATCCATCATCCATGAAAGTTTTGACTGGGACCTTGTTGTGATTTTAGTAGTGGGGAGGGGGCCATAAAGATGGCTCCTGTGAGAAGTTTCTGGAATTCCTCACCATTTCCAGCAGAGCCAATCTTGGACGGCTCTGAAGATGATGGACATGCCACTGGCCATGTTTGGGCCAATTAGAAAGGTTAGTTACGCCTCTGTGATGACATATTTAAGGAAAAATCAAAACAAAATGCACACGCAGCTGCTTTTAGTTAGAGAAGGAGGAGGATGTGAGAACATGTGAGGGAAAACAACATGGAGACACTGAGGTCAGTGAAGAAGGAGGGAGAGGAGGTGCCCCAGGCTCGGGAGCTGAGATTCCTCTGCAGGCCATGGTGAGACCATGGTGAGGCGGGGTGTCCCCCCTGCAGTCCATGGGATCCACAGGGGATGCAGAGAGATCCACCTGCAGTCCGTGGGTGAGGTGCCAACATTGGAGCGGGGAGATGTCGGAAGCCGCAGCAGCCATGAAAGAAGCCGCAGGAGCTGTAGATGCCCAGAGAAGCCGTAGCAGGTGCAGCCCAGTGAGAGACAGAGACTGAGATAAAAGTCCCGCAGTTTGTGGAGGAGGTGACCACGCTGGAGCGGGTGGATGTCGGAGGAAACTGCAGTCCAGGTGGGAGACCCGGTTGGAGAGAGAGGGTCCCCCTGCTTCCATGCTGGAGCAGTTTGTCCTTGGAGAACTGCATCCTGTGGACGAGTAAACCCATGCTGTAGAAGTTTACAGAGAACTGTCTCTCATGGCAGGGGAAGAAGATCTTAGAAATGGACTGACCTGAAACCCCACACCCGGCCCCCTTGCACTGTTGGTGGGAGAGAGGGAGGGGTGGGGAGTGAAAAGAAGAGTGTCTTTTAAAGGTTTAGTTTATTTCTCATATCCTCCTTCTAACTCAGGTAGTAATAAATTTCACTTTGCAACTTAAGTTGAGCCTGGTTTGTCCTTGGAGTGTTTTCTCCCAGTTCCTTATCTCACCTCATGGACCTTTGAGTTAATTCCCTGGGGTCTTTTGTCCCCCCTTTCCTTCCCTCCTCTGCCCAGCTGTGGCAGGGGAGGGAACGAGTGAGCGGCTGCCGCGGGTGCCTGGCACCTAGCCAGGGTCAAACCAGGACAGACCTCAACTTCAAGTTTTGTTCCTTTCCATCCATTGCACTGGCTGAGGGTATAAATACCCCCACAACAAGGTTCAGATACAAACCTGGAGGTGAACTTTCTGGATTCTGTCCTTGTCTTGACTTTAAAGTGCATCTCGATGGCAGCCTCTTGCATATGGTACACTCTCACTGAAGTGCCTATTTTTTTGTGCAAGATCAAGCACTTCAAAGCACACTCCCCTGTTTCTCTACTTCTCATTGGCTTCAGCAGTGAACAGCAACTAGGTTGGGAGTATTATATCTGACTTCTAATTCCATACAACATCAAAGGGACATATGTATATTTTAAAGAATTACAGATAAAGCTGTGAAAAACTTGCCTTACAAGCCCCAAACCTTAGTAGTGTGTTTGCATCCTCACCTTTCTTTGTATTATCCTTTTCATGCTCAATGTTCTGATCACAGAAAATCTGTTGATGGAACGACTGCAATTATGCCAAATAAAACCAAGATACTTTAAAGGTTCAGATAATAAATGATGTCCTTGGTGTTCACAGGCACAGGGGAGACTAACTTCTTTCAGCTAAGAAGAAATGCCAAGTAATTGCACAAATAACACATGCTTGAAGTTTGTCACATGCTTGGTCTCCTTCCTTTTTACTCTGTCTGATCTGTATTCCCACAAGTTTTCTAATTCTCTCAGAATCATTTGCATGACTATTCTGCCTCCCTGAAATGACACAAAAGAACTCCCCACCCTGAAAAAAAACCCAACATCATGCAAGCCACTTGTGAAGTTTTTAAACATGCACTTGACATTTTTGAGTTTAGGGATGCAAGTAGATGTTTATGCTGAAATTGTTTACTCAAAGGCACTTTAGGTGCCCCTGTTACTGGGTCACCATGAAGCAGCTACAGCTCTCTCAATCTTTCACGTACTCCTCTTCCTAATACCCCACGGGAGGAGAAGGAGTGCTATTATCTCTGGGTTATAATTAGGAAAATGAAGACAAGAGAAGCAAAAAGTGTGGTTTCCAAAAGTCCTTCAGCTCCTGAGTCACTTAACCCTCATTAAAAGCGATGTTGTGCTGTGCTCCAGGAGGAGTGTGGCTGAGCCAGCAGCCTTTTCCGTGCTGCTCCCTGGGACACGGCACGGGGCTCCTCTGGAAGCAGCCTGCATGCTGCTTTTGGAGGAAGAATCATTAGATGTGTTTACTTGTCACTTCACCTAAACCAGAGAGACCTTTCTGAGAACAGCAGACTGATTCCAGGCCTCAATCTGAGATGTTTGCAGAGTGTCACAGTGTCACAGCTTTCCCAGCAGCTCCTGATCCTCGCACCTCTCTGGCTTTCTGCTTTAGATAAGCCTTGCTAAGCAATGCTCTGAGTTTGTAAATGTCATTTAGGCTCCTGCAACAGGAGTGATCCTGAAAATGTTACCTTTGCACAGGTTTATTTGCAATGAAGGGCACCTGAATCTCCAGTAACCCAAACCCTGTCCCAGCTGGAGCACCATCCTCAGGCAGACCATGGTCATGCCTAAGTGCACACGTGTGCAGCTTTGTACAGGGATTTAATGCCACTGGATAGTTCTGCCCCTGCTTGTAGCTCAAAAATTCAGAAGGAAGAGACAAACAGAAATGGCCTGTTTGGTGCATTTGAAAGCCCTGACCATTATTAAATAGCCAAATTAAAATAATAAGCTCACAGGGAATTTTAGAATCATAGAATGGTTCGGGTTGGAAGGGACCTTAAAGGTCATCCAGTTCCAGCCCCCTGCCATGGGCAGGGACAGCTTCCACTATCCCAGATTGCTCAAAGCTCCATCCAACCTGGCCTTGGACACTGCCAGGGATGGGGCACCCACAGCTTCCCTCCCTCCCTCCCTCCATCTACTTATTTACACCCATGAAATCCATGAAGTTCATAAACCAACAAAACTTGAAGCATTTTTTTCCCTTCTTTGTAATAAACAGGAAAACACTATGACAAAAAAAAAAAAGTCTCAAGAAAAGCAATATAACATAAAACATTTCCCTCCTGCTGGTATTTTATAGATGACAAGGCATGAAATGATTGATCATACACTGTAATGACGGATAAGGACAATTGCCTGAAAGGTCAAAACTATTAAGTAAATAGTAAGAAGAAAAAAAAAAAAAAAAAAAAAAACAAAAANGAAAAAAAAAAAAAAAAAAGAAAGACAAGACAGTATATTTCTCTCTGAGGCATAGTAAGTTTAAATGGCAGGAAAGCTTCATGTCATAGCCACGCTGGTTCCATTTAAACTTAAAGAGTACTGAACTGAAATATCAGCAATTAGTCAAGCATCTTTGCATGTTCTTTGACAAGGGAAGTTTGAGCAGGGTTAAGGTTGTTTGGATTACCTCAAATGCATATTTACATGGCCACAGAGTGATGGGGCAAGGAAGAACAGCGATAAACTGAAACAGGAGAGATTTAGATTCGATGTTTCAATGAAATCCTTTACTGAGGCTGGTGAGGCACTGGGCCAGGTTGCCCAGAGCAGCTGTAGCTGTCCCTGGATCTCTGGAAGCATTCAAAGCCAGGCTGGATGGGGCTCTAAGCAACCTGCTCTGGTGGAACGTGTCCCATGGCAGAGGGTTGGAATGGGATGTCCTTTAAGGTCTTTTTCAAGACAAGCCTCTCTAAGACAATATTCATGATCATAGGATGATAACCTTATTAATTTTTTTCCCTTGATTTATGTGTGCATCTACAAAGGCAAGAACAAATTAAAAAAAAAAGATGAGAACAAACTGAATGTATTCTTATTTCAGGACTCGTGGACCTCCCTAGATTCTAATATAGTTTTTCCAAGCCTGGATTTAACTCGGCGCAGAGGAGAGTCCTGTGGAGGTACTGGCTACCCTCAGCCCCTGTGATCCAATTCTCCTGGGTGTGATGCTGTAGATAAAGAAGCTCTGTAGGAATTCTCGGAGCTTCTTTATCTACAGTAGTATCTCAGAGTAGTATGTCAGAGTACCCCGTAAGACGGCAAGACTGTGAAAGCAGTTTCTCACCCTACTAATGATCAAATTGATTTATTTCAATTTTCTAAAAGCAAAATAATTTTTTGTTTTGTTTATATATAGTAATTTTTGTTGGTTTTTTTCCTTTTCTTTCTCCTCTCCCTGAAGAAACCTCTGCAAACATCTTTCTCTTACACCCACAAGTCACTGAATCTATTTAGCATTTCCTGAAGAGGTGTAATTTTTAATTTTTTTCATATGTGACTTTTTTTTTATGCTAGTGCATTTGTCAACATTAGAGTAATTAGCTCAAGTTTCATCAACTAGCTGGTGCAATCTGTTCGGAAAGCAACTTGGAATGTTAAAAAATCCTAATAAGCTTCTCCAGCTTCACAGTTAAAGCCTGAGGGATTTGATTTCAGTTGTGTCTAAAATCAGATAAAGTCTTTTAGCAGATAAATCAATAGCACTAAAAACACAAACAAAAAAATAGACTAATTAAGAATGATGCTATTAGGCAGAATTATTTTTTATGATATGTTAGTTTGCAGCACACTTTAAAATTTAAGTAGTGTTCTACACAGGAAAATCTGAATTAAGGCACATCTAGAGATCCAAACCCACAAAAGCTTCCATCCTTCAGTGAAATTGTGAGTAACCCAATGGAAATAAAAATATTTGAATCACAAATAAGGGGTTATCCAATATCTGCTCCTAGTGAAACAGATATGCAAGAAGTAGTTTCTGTACTGCTCTTGGTCCTTGCTTTTCTTGGGGCTCTTTGTGTCCCAACATGCATGCATTTGTATGTTTTTAGCAAAGATAGAATCACTCAAGGCAGAAACAAGGAAAAACAAGCTTTTCAGAGCATAAAAGGCACTTATTGGTAGGGGTTTGTCTCCACCAAAAGGCAGCACAAAAAATGGAGCCTCTGGAAAACATCTTTAACAGCTGCCTGATCGAAACCATCATTTTTAAAACACCAAAGCAATCTCTGTCCCTCAGAAGCCTTTTACTTACACAACTCAGGAGAAAAGAGGCTTGAAAAACTTTCAAGCAGAGAAGTCACTCAGTGAAACCACGTTAACAGCACTGGGTTGCACAGCACAAATAGGCTGGGATATAAATTAAGACACACAAATGTACGACTCGTGTGGAGGGTGACTTCCCTGAGGCAGCTGTAGGGGAAAACTTGTATGGGGAGAAGACAAGGAAGGATAAGTTTCATTCAGCAAAGTCTTACAAACCACGTGGGAAAATGCATGGCTGGTACTGTGCAATAAAACTGGGAATGTGCACTTCCACTGTGGCTCAAATTTCCTTCTCCCCCTGGTGTACTGTGCATTGCACTCTCTGATAGACAGCATGTGCTATTTTCAAAGTGATAGGACCAGCAGATGAAGAGCAGAGAACTTTTCCTGAAAGCGTAACAAAACTGGAAAGGTCTAAGGAAAAGGGAAGTAACAGACACCATGGATATAAAATATGAATATTGTTCTTCAGCAGCAAAAAGAAGAAATAAAACCCCAACCTGATAATGGCACCCTCCCTATTTGATCACTTCATAGAAATATCTTCTTCCTAAAAAGTGCCTTCTCTGAGAGATCAAATTAGGCCGCAATACATTTACTAATTAGCAGTAATGTACTAGAAATTACAACTCACAGGGCTTTAGCTGGTACCGATTATTTCTCTAGCAAACAAAATTAAACATGTTTTTACAATCTGTTCCCTGACAATTTTCCTGGCTTTCCTTCTGTTTTGCCTCGCATCAACCAAAATATGGGGCCGTGTTTTGATCTTTAGGCAATACACCTGTGCCCCCATCCTATGAGCACCGCTGGGCTCCAGAGCTGGGAGAGCAGGGAGGAGATGCTTCATTGCTGCACCACTGGGGGAATTCAGGCATGAATTCTGCGGCACACTTTGCTCCGTGCCATGTTTGTAGAGATGCAGATGCCTCAAATCCAGCCTGCAGTGGTTCCCTCATAAAGCCAGATCAGCGGCAGCCGCTTCCCGAAGCGTAGGGATGCCAGGACCTTGCTGTTCCGCAGGCGGCACAGTGGTGGCTTCTCGCAGGCAGCCAAAAGACTCTGGAGCAGCTTTAGGTTTGCTCTGGGTCAAACTGGGAGCTTGGGTGGCTGCCAGGGGCTCTCAAATTCAGAGAGAAGGAGAAACAACTTAAGCGATGTGTCCACCTGTGCTGTAGGTGAGGAGTTGATCCAACGTTCCCAACATTGTTCCCTTAAAGCTGTGCACAAGGGGTGTGGTTTTGTCACTCCTTTGGCTGCTGTCACACCGGCTGGCAGGCCCCATAAGTGGAGGGGACACAGCTGAAGTGCTGTTGCTAAAGCAGCAGCAGGGATCACAGGACTCCTCGATGTCCCTTGAGGGAGTCCTCAGGTGCCTGGCTCATGAGTACTGTTCCTATACCATATTAGACTAATTGAAGACCGGGGAGGGAATTTTACTTCTCAGATCTTAGTAGTAGGTGCTGCAGAAAGGTTGTTTTGGTGTTTTTCGTTACTATTATTATCAGGTTTTGTTTGCACTTTTTAGCATGATACAGAGCCTACTGTTATCCATTAAACATGGGTAATGACCTTCATCTTTCCTGCTACAGTAACAAAATGGTAGCCTTTACCACCTTTTTTTGTTTGTTTTTTTGGCTTTTCTTTGGCTAGTGCCCGCTTCTTGCTGATTCCTTCGCAAAGCATAAACCATAATCTGTGTGTCTCTGTTCCCTCTCCTTTCCACATAGTTTATGGTGAGTTCAACAACTTCTTCCTCTTTTTATGGAAATCAAGTGACCTTTGACCACCAGTCCCAGGGCTGACATTTGTTACCCAGGCTGCTGTGACACCAAGAAAAACAATGGCAGCAAGCACACACAAGTTGAGATGAATCAACCCTTGTTAAAGTCTGTCTGTATTTTGTTGCTCCAGGTTTCTGCAGATCTACCTGAACAAGTGTCCGTAACTAGTTAAACATACATTTCTTATTAGACACAGAGCATCAATAAACAAATATTGATTTTCTAAACAATGTTTTTTGTATGAACTTGCTTAACATGCATTTTTCAATCTATTGTTGTGTTTTAATAAAAATTGCCATGTATATATTACTACTCTGGCTGTCTGGGTTTTCTTGCACATATGGCAGTTACACAAAAAACCTTTTTCCTCCAAGGTGGTAAACACAAATGGTATTACAACCACTTCAGCATAGAGCTCTGCAAGGCTGAATGCATTAAACACTCTCAAAGCTCAATTTGAAATTTCCTTTTTTATTTCAGCCCTTCACTCTTGAATTCTGCCTATTATGGAGTACTGTGAGTGAAGGATCCATAGTGCACAGCCGTTTAAAGATGGCCAAAATCTGAGAAAAGAGCAATTTCTAACAAAGAAAGGGAACTAAATATTAAGGTTGGTGTTGAGCAGGGTGATCCAGTCTCAATAGTATGGTTGTACCATCCTTCTTGCCAGGATGTGGCAAGCATGCAATGCTCAGCTGGTCCCATCTCAGGTCAGGATGTTGACCAGACTTCAAGGTTGCTTCCAGGCTGATTTTCTCTGTTAGCAAAAGGCTGCCTTAGATGGATGTTTGGGCATTTAGAGAGTCTCCTTATGCAGTGGAAGTCTAATGTGATAAAAAGACACTCTGATATTTCATCTGGGTGGGGGTACAGGATAAGCAGAAATGCCAAATGGGGTAGGGAAGGAAGAGCTGTTTGGTCAGCAAGCCCTGATTGCAGACAGCCATAGTCATAAGGAAAACTGCTTTGAGTTTTGCTTTTTCCAACAGCCAAACCAACTCCCTTGAAAAGGGTCCAGAGACTGAGGGAACTTGAAATCCTTGCACACAGATCAGCAGGTCTGAGGATCTTAGGAACACATGTACATACTCAACAGCAAAAAAACAACAAAAAAAGTTGAATGACAGTCTTAATATTCCTTTCTAATATGATGTGTTGTGACAATAACAATCTATTTGTAGTCTTTTAAAGTGATACAGTGTGCTATACTTCAAACAAGATTAAGTTGTTGACGAAACAAACCTTTCAATAGTTAAAATGTTATGGTTTTTAAGATACCATGACGTGTTGGGGAGTTTTCCCCCTTGTAAGCAAGAGTTTTTTTCTCTTTGAATGCCTCATCATTTATCAGAAGATAGCCAAGAAGTTTGGATATCCATCTGCTGTTAATTTTTAATTTCCACTGTAATAAGCTTGTAATTGTAATAGTAAAACTACTATACAATAATTTATCAGCACTTACAAAGACCGATAGATTTTCAGCTGTTAGTGTAGGCAGAGGCTAAATCTGATAGCCAAGTAAAGAGCACAACCAGACAAACAGCACACACATTTCTGAGCTGCTGTTTGATTAAAAAAAAAAAAAAAAAAAATCAGAAACCCATAATAGACTCCTTCAAATTTGATTTTCCCAGCTAAGGCTACCTTTGATATACAAATGGATCTCACTGGGGTGAAAAGAACTAATTCAACAAAGAAAAATGCAGTGTGTTATCAGACATACCTAGTGATTTTCTAGTTGAAGTGACTTGTAAAACAGAGAACAGCTGGGTTTTACATGTTTTTTTTTTTGTTGTTGTTGTGGGGTTTTTTTTGCTTGCCTGCCTGGAAACAATAACAAACAGAGTATTTTAGTCGAAGTACTGCTTGGCATCCTCACTCCAAGAGCAGAACTCTCCAAATTCCCAAAATGTTACCCCATATTTATACCACTGCGCTGCGTGCTATCTGCAGGCCTCCCAGATTCAAAGTGCTGCCAGGGTCTGCCTTGCTCCCAGTATAAATCAGAGCAGCCTCAGAGAGCTGCTGCTTTACAGGCTGCTATAAGAGGGGAAGGAAATCAATTCTTAGCTGTGCCATTGGCTCTGGGCCAGTGGAGGACACCCCATAGATGTTTTCAGTCAAAAACTTGCATCCTCATGGCAACACAAAATGTCTAGGGTAAAAAACAAATTGGGCCCTCTAGTTCCTCCCCTTTAGAGATACAGATATGAATCCAAGCCTGTTTATCAGTTCCAAATATGCCAAAACTTTGAAGAAAGTTTGGACCTATAGCTGTATTTTATAACATGAGCCCATTCCTGCTCCTGACATATCTCGCTGTGCCTGTGATTAGGAAAGGTTATGGCTGTGAATCATGGCTTGAGGAAATGTGTAGTACACCTGTGTACAAGAGTAAACTAAATTCAGTTTGCTATTTATCTACTGTATTTATCTCAGTTAAGTAAACTTCGAGTTTGTCAAGATTTCCTGCTGGAAATTCTCATGATAATACGAGTATAATTGCCTTTTTATTGCCACAGACATCTGCTACAGTTTTCAAACAAAGAAAATACTGTGGTGGTTTTTTTCCCCCTCCACAGGCTTTCTCTATAATAAAATCCTCTCTTATTCTGTGTGTGATAAATTACAAAGCTGACTGAGGGGCAGTAGAAACCAACCAGCCAACTCTTTCTCCTCCAGACCCTCTTACCCTCCACCACGAGGACAAGAAATAAAAAGTTGTACAATAAAGACTGTAGTCCGTTAAATGAAAAGTCTGCACACTGGGATGCAGAAGAGACCAAAAAGTTACCTCCCATCCTCCTAATTTTCCTTCTAAGAGTCTTAAATACTTTCAAAAAACCTGTGTCAAAGGCAATGTGGCCAAAAAGCATTTCTGTTAAGCCCCTGGCCCTTCTTCCTTCTGCAAAGAAGTCCCTAAGGTGTCCTCCTGTCACTTGAGCAGATCATTGTGAGAGCACATGGACACTGTAGGCAAGGCTGAAGGGGTCATATCCCCCCTGTCACCACAAGAGAGCTTGTGCTCTCCTCCTCACCAAGGCAGAACATGAGGATCCCAGCTTTGCGCTTATTGGTTTTGATATATTTTGGTATGAGAACTAAAGAAATTGAAATAAATCAAGTAATTGAAATAAATCCAGTGCAGTACCAAGGAAAGCAAATACTGCCTGTCAGGTAAAAGGCACTCCAGAAATGTTTTGGCAAAATGTGCATGATGCCCGTTAGAATCTGTCTTTACTTGATAGATTTCAGCACCTTGAAGGATGAAGAGGAAAGAGATTCCTCAGCTTTCAGCCACAGAGATATTTCTAAAGAGACCTGTAGTGAAGATGTTCAGAAAAGCCTCTCTTGCCACCATCTGCCTTAGCTCATCATCCCAGGCCCACAAGGTAACTTGTCAAACCCCCTGCCCCTGAACTGGCTCAGAAATATCAGAGCAATCACTCACCCTATGAGCATAGGCAGGAGCTGGGTGCTGGTGAAGGATACAGCCTGGAAAGAGAAATCTGGGTAAGCAGTGAGAAGGCAAACTACAGAGGAGGCCGTGGCACAGAAACTGAACCAGAGACCAAAGAGATGCATCATTTAATCAGGTTTTGGTCCCAGTCCTACACGACCACCTCGACCTCTGAAAAAGTTCTGCCACAGAGCATTGTCCCCCTCCCCATGCAGGTATCAGTTCACACAGTTGTCTGCATGCACCTGAAGCAAGGTGTGACCTGAGAGCTGTGAGTGAAAAAGAACAGCCTCACCCATGGTTTGTTCAGTCACTGGTGTGTGTGACCAGGAACAGTCTCACCCATGGTTTGTTCAATCACTGCAGGAAGGTCTGAGAGCTGTATGTGAACAGGAACAGCCTCAGCCATCGTTTGTCCAGTCCCTGGTGTGGCCTGACAGCTGTGAGTGAACAGGAACAGCCTCACCCATGGTTTGTTCAGTCACTGGTGTGGCCTGACAGCTGTGAGTGAACAGGAACAGCCTCACCCATGGTTTGTTCAGTCACTGGTGTGGCCTGACAGCTGTGAGTGAACAGGAACAGCCTCACCCATGGTTTGTTCAGTCCCTGCAGAAAGCAGCAATGTCAAGGTACTGCTGCAGCTCGGCAGGAGTGCTATCCCCCTATTTCAACAGGGTAGGCTACAAAGCTCTGACTCAGAAATTATTAGGTCCTCCAGCTGTGGTGGAGGATTTACAATCATGCCCAGAGGGATGAGAAACACACAGTAGCAGTTCCACACTGATTGTAATTGTCAATAGCCTCAGCAGAACAGGGGGACTTCTTTTACTGTTTTGTTTTGTTTTGTTTTGTTTTAACACAAAAAAATCCCAAACCAGACATCAGATCTTCAAACTAGGAGACAAAAACTGGATTTTGAACTTCTGATGTCCACACAGATGCTGCCAAACTGAATAGCCTCACTGTTAGCTGAAAGGAATCTAAAAAGACATTTCCTGACACTTCGTGGCCAGGAACAAGGAGTGGCCTTTGTTTGTACCCAAATGCTTTCAGAAGGTGACAAAGAGTTAGGGACCAGGCTGCCCTGTCCTAGCCTGATGTCTGCTGTTAGAGCAAGGGAAGGATCTGTATTCTGAGCAAATGGGAGAGGAGACTGGCACAAGACAAGTAGGGAGGTGTCTGGGCTGTTTCAGACCTTATTCTCTCTCAGATATTCACAGTGCATCCTGGAAAGTTGGGTGTTCCAGCAACATCTGTCGCTGTTGCAGCAGTGAGGAGCAAGAAGAACCACAGGTGTCAAGAGCAGAAGCAGAAGAGAGTTTTATTGGTTTGATTTCATCTTTTATAGATATCAAGAGGTCAATAATGATTGGACAGTGGTTGACCACCCCCCAGGGTGATTGGCTGAAGCCTTACAGCTTCAGTTAACAAAACATAAGATTAAAAAGAGTAAAAATATTCCAGTTTATCTCTGTTTCCTACATGATTCGTTAGAGAGAGAAAAATTCTCAGGACTGTGCGTCCACAAATATCCATGCAAGATTTTCATTTGTGAGTCAGGCTTGCTAAGTGAGGCTTAGTCTTTGGTGCACAGTTGGTTGAATGATGAACACACCACAGGACAGAGAGGCTTGGATCATGAGATGTCCAGTGTTCTCACAGAGACCTGTGGTATTACAGAATGTAGGTGACAGAGGAACAGGCATTGAAAGCCAGAGTGACCTCTTGTCTTTAAAAAAGTCCAGAAAAACCCATGAAACACATCCTGGGTCACCAGAAAAGTAGCAGAAGAGCATTATGAGTTTGTGAACTACTAAACCTGTTAGAGGTGAGAAACACTGTTACCTTAAAAGGTATTGTTTACCTGTTACCATAAAAGGTAATATCCTGAAATAAAATTAGTAATTGAGATACACTGTGGTGTAGAGTTACTTCCTGGTTTTGTAACAGTATATAAAGATTTTTCACTGTACAATAAACGTCTTTACATACCATCATCTTATGAAGTCCGTGACCCCTGTTTAATCACCACACAGACCAACAGCTGTATTGTCAGCCATGGCTATCCTGACATCAACCCCATTTTCTGATGGGTATTGAGGTAATTTTGTAAAGAGTGACAACACACCTTGAGATGCTCAGATGTGTGCCCAAAATATACCCAAAACATACCCAAAGCCTCGCTCAACTTCTTCAGGGACTGTGCTTGTGGGTGCAGGGCTACAAAGATTGTGGCAGAAAAGGATCAGATGTGACATTTTCATTGCAATGTTGTGTGTGGTGAGAACAAGGAGATTGACATTGACCTGCCAGAAAAGGCCTAAGTTTCAAAACGTGCCCCTGAGGCACACATCTGTGTAACTGAGGCAAGCACAGGCCCAGGAATATGATGGACTACACGCCTGTAGCCCAGTGCAGCCCTTATTTAACAGAAGGCCGATGGGTTATTCTTGTGAAGAGTTTCAAACTACTGGATCACAAAAAATGTCAACAAATCTTTGTAAAACATCACATGGAATTTTGCTCTAAGTATTTCAGTGTGTAGTTAGAAACATGCTATGCAAAAGTATAATTCTACCTCTCCCCCAGCCCCAGCATCTTCCACTTCAAATTCACAAGAAACTTTCCTGACAATGAGATCCAGCTAGATTCTGATATATGGGAAGACAAAGATCTGATCCTGTAGTCAGACAGAGAAATTTCAGCCACATAAGTAAAAAGATGTAATAACTTATATTCTTTTCCATTCTCATGTCTTAATATTTGTTCTGTTCTTTATGTGATGTAGTGTTATGTTGCAGAATGGATAAAGGAAAGTGAGCATGGAACGGCTTGTGGCCGAGGAGATGGGGAAACAGCATAGTCAGTTAGATTAAGGATGTAAACCGAAGGACACTCTGTCCTTCGTGAGGGAGCTATACAATAACAAGATGTTTTTTAGTCAGGTAGGAATGCAGAAGGAGGATGGGAAACGAGAAAGTTGGCAGTAGCAAAGAGAAACATAAAGGGAGGGGGTTGAGTTGCAAAAGCACACCAATAGCACGCTTGGGTTACAGAATATGGAAGAGCACATTATAGAACTTATAAAAAGGCATGTAACTGATCAATAAACGAAGCTCATTGCTAACTCACACTGAGTCGTCTGAGTTATCCCTCCGCAACAGTGTTAGTGTTTAAAGAAACTTTTAATAGGTTATTCAATTTATTTCCCTTAACATGAGGCATATTTAAAACGAGATTGTCAGAAAGACAGCAGGAGGAGAAACTCTTCAGAGAAACTCAACTCTCAAATCCCTCACACTCATGACTGTGTTCTCAAGGCAAAGCTCAGGATACAAATCCATTGGCACAGAACATGATCACCTTTTGCTCTGATAGAGATCATGGGTAAAGTCTGTATAGGTGAATTATATCACTGTTAGATTCATGTTACATGTATTAATTAGGTTAAAATATATGAAAAGACCAAAGATCAGCACTTAACTTTCATAAGTTAAGCTTTCCCCCAACTTTTCATTAAAAGGAATGTTTAAATAAACACTTTGGAATATCCAGTGACTCAAAATGGTGTCATGTTCACGCGAATAATCATTAAAAATCTGGAAGCACACCACTTCTATTAACACTGCACAGAGGACGAAAACTTAACTGAAGTTTCCATATATTCTGGGTTTAAATCAAATATATTCCCAATGATAAGAATCATCCTTATAGTCAGCTACCAGGGACAGCAAGATAAGTTAGACAGCTAGCTGGTAGCATAATTATGCTCCAATATAAAAATATAACCATTCTCTTTGCTTTGTTAATAGCTCTGGAAATTTGAACCAACTCAGTAACAAGCGAAAAAGGTATTTGGCTGTCTGAAAGTCATCACACAGCACTCGTGTGTAATGCTTACTTTGAATAAAAGGTTGACACTGTGTTAAAACATGACACACCAGTCACAGTTTTACAAAGGACAGAAGTGGTTTTTAAATCAGAAGTGAATGTGTGTTTAAGTCACTTTTCAAGACATTCCTCACCGCTGTCCTTATGAGTGGCATGACTGTTTCAAAGTCACTGCAGCCTCATTAGAGATGTGACCAAATTAAGAACCGAAGTCCAGGGGTGGGCCAAGGGTCTCTGATACAGTTGCAAAATTTGCCACTTAAACAAATACAAAAATTAAAGGTACTTTAAAAAATAATAAATCACCACAGCCATGGGTGGACCCTGCTATACCTTTCCATGTGGGTTTTTCCATTTGCTAGAAGAGAGAACACATGGGTCTCTTCCCCTTGAAGTGAAGAATTCCTTCAACCCTTCAACCCTTTAAGAAATTCTTAGCAAAATGGGGGAAAGAACTGCAAAACCAAAACAGAAATACATATATATATACCCCTCAAAGTTTCCTTTTCTTTGAGATTTAGAAGAAATTATAATTACCACATTTCCCTGTGCACTTTTCCAGGAAAAAAAAGTTGCGGTGGTGCACAGTAAAATAAGCCTGAACACTTAAATCAGCACAAGTTTTGCTTTATATGCTGGGGAAATTAAATGTACAAGTGGAAGGGCTTCACAAGAGACAGTCTCACTTTGGGACTGGCACCCAGCAAGCCCTGCCTGCTTATTTCCCAGCCACTCAGCTCTGCCAAAGCCAGTCTCTAGAGTTACAATTGAAACCATCTCCATGGAAAAACAAAACAAAACAAAAAAAACCCTCAAACCACATGTCCCTTGAACCTTGCTTTTACTTTAAAAGCAAATGTATCAAAGAGTATCTTCCTTTTCTTGCCCATCAGTGCAGTCCTATTCAGAGCAAAAAGCACAGCCAAGACCGTCTCCTGACCCTTTCCCCCCAAAACATCAGATTAATAATAAAATCACACAGTAAGGTAATTAAAAAATCACAGATTTGAACACATACCTGGCTGCTTAGCTATCCTTTTTGACAGTAATCATCTTAATCAATTAGCTATAAACAACCTTAACAATAATTTTTTTCCCTCTGCTATCCCCCTACTACGCCAGCAGCAAAATTCAACACCCTTTTCTTTATACAGTCTCAAGCTCTTTTTAGTAACATTAATATTAGGGGACCGGATTGAGGGTGGTTGTATAATTTCTAGCACAGTCAAGTCCTGAACTGGGACTGGAATTACTAATATCACTGAAATTCTCCTATTCCTAATAATAATAAATTGAAAATGACTGCCTGGCTTATCTCTGTAAGTAATGGGATCACATTAAGACAAGTGCACTGAAGATAAATATTAGATAAAAACTCCTGACAGGAAGACATCTTAGAATGAGAGATGGGAAGAAGTTCTGTTCCTTGAATTATATTGATTTAGAACAAGGGAAAAAAGAGTAGAAGTTGTAACACTGGACTGACCAGAAGCAAAGGAGAATGGTGAAGAGCGAAAGAACACCATAACCGAGATAACTTTCACTATTAGCCTGCAGCAATTGAAAACAAGTATTGGCCTAAAATCTTGTGTGATCCTAAATAGAACAGTGTTTTGTAATTTGTGGCTGGGAAAAAAAATTAGGAAAGGCGAAACATTAGGCCAAGTATTTGTTAACAATTGATCTAGACATCCTTAATGGTTGAATTTAGACCATCATGATCCAGATCTGTCCCTGATATAAACTTTAAATATTCTTGTAGGGTGCATCTATAGCTCCTGGTACAGGAGTTCTCTGAATTAAAGGAAAAAGGGCGTAGATTTGTTTATTTGTTTCTACACAGAGCCCAACAGCTGCAAGAGAAAGTCCCTTGCTCATATGAAGATGGAAGTAAAATTCTTTTAACTTCCACCTTAGAGGTATAGGATGGAGCACCCAGCACTGTGGTGAGCCGGGCAGGACTCCTCCACATGCTGGCACTACCCCACAAGGTGAGGAATGCTAAAAATGCCATCATTTACTGCTCAGCTGGCAACTGCCAGCCTCTCTGTAGTAAGCAAACGAGAAGGGAAGAAATCTTGTGGCAAGACCTCAACGGTGTGCTCCGACTCACCTCAGAAACCCCTGCTGTGTTTTGTATTGGTGACCTTGATCAGCACCTGCTTCTACAAACCAACAAACAAACATTTTGCAGCCCAGAGAAACCCAGCAAATCTCTGCATCCAATTCGACGGCCACACAGCAAAGCCAAGACGGATATCTAGGAATTAATATGTGGGTGTCTCCTTACCTCTGCCAGGGCTCTGCTGCAGAGCTGCCTTCCTGAACCAGCAGAGCACCAGAACAAATGTGTTGAAGCTGCATGGCTGCAGCAGGGTGAAGGAGTGTCACCGCTGGGCTGCATTTCTCTGTTGATGACCAATGACAGCCCCCAGCACCTGTGGCCAGCCCCTCTTCCCCACCTTTAGAAAAAAGCAATTAATTGTCCTGATGTCTGGCTGTGTTTTGCATATTTACCTGCTCTCAGTAAATAAAACTCTACAGGGACTTTGTGTTTTCTCAGTGCTTGAGCAGCCACCTGTCAGCTGGGGAAGTGGGAGCTAGCTCCTGGAGGGGCCGGGGTTCTCCCAGCAGCACTGGGGGGATCTGGAAATTCAGAAGCAGGAATGACCCAAGGTTCCAACTCTGCCAGGCTGAGCAAAGCTAGGCCAAGCCTTCCAAGTGTGTTTACATTGCATGTAGGCATCTCACTGCACTGACCCCACAGGGCACAGCAATTTTGGGAACATCTCAGAGCAAAGGAGCTCTCAGATCTGGTTTTAACAAAGTCAACAGCCAAGCAAGTTCAGGCCTCAAATCTGGCAATGTCTGGGCTTCACCTTTGGTGCAAATATGCCCTCCCTTGGCCAGAGAGGAGTCTGGAGAACCCAGATGCCCAACATTTGGGTGGGGGAGGCAAGCAGCCCTTAAACCACGGCTGAGTTTTATCCTTGAACTTCTGAAGTGCTGAGCTCCTTTTGGCTTTCCCTCGAGTCAGCAGGACCCCCCGAGGGTGCTGTGCCTTGCTGGAGGGTACAGTGGCTTTCCAGGTGTGAAACAAAGATATTGGGGGGTTGTTTGTAGCTACCCATATTTCATACCCTGCAAGGTCCCACACCCCAAGGACCTGTCCTGCTGGTACTCCGCCAGTGAAAACTTTCAATGCTTGATACCTTTCGTCAGAGATATCAGCAGAAGAGTTGATAACAGCCTGTTGTAATGATCCTTTTATTCTTTTTCCCTAGGAACAAAGCCAGGATCACTGAATATTAGTTTATTCCAGACTCACAAATGCATGCCTGCCACTCTTTAGCTACTGCAATATTGCTATCCCCGATCAGCTGGGTCACAGATAAATGAAGAGCATAAGTGTGTGTATATATTCCATTTCTGTCTTCCTGCATCATAAATAAGATCATTGCCAAAATTATCTGTCAGAGCAAACCTGTATCAAGGGTTATTCACACAGTAATCGCTGTAAAACCATGCAACAAATCCAGATTTCTAACTTGAGCCTGGTCAGAGCAGAATAATGCCACTGAAAGAACATCCAGACAGTATGGCTCTGCCCATTACCTGTAGATAAAAAACCTCTTTGGCAGGGGAGATGTTTACAACTGCCCTAATCAGAAGCTTCTCACACAATTTTATTCCAGCCTGCACCTTCTGTTGTAAATCAGGCTTTAAAAAGCAGATAGGAGCATTGTGGTCTTATGTCAAGAGTGAGAGATGTTTGTTTAATGGGCCTTCAAATTGTTTGTTTTAGAAAACACACATCCCACTGCCAACACAATAACTCCCCACCATATTTTTAACTTGCTCTGTCTTTATGCATAAAAAAAAAAAAAAAAAAAAAAAGGGAGATGGGCAAAAATCAGTATAAATGACAATAACCTTTGCTTGTTTGCACTTTCACTCTTTTCTGGGCTTTTTGTTGACAGCTTGTGGCTGAAATCAGGTTTTGAAATACACCCTCTTCAACAATTCAAGAAAAATAAAAAACTGATGTAATCTGAGCTGAATGGTCACTCTCTTTCACCGAGGAGTGTTAGTGCAGCTTTGAGGTGCAAATGAAAATTAGAGGCCACAGAGCATACACATCTGTTAGAACTGTGGTTCTAGAACACAGCTGGGAGACTCAAGCACTCGAGCTTTGCATTTCTCTTCTTTCTGGGTATCTTTGAGATACTCAGCTGCTTTGTTTTTAATAATTACTTGACACATGTTGTTTAAAGCACAACAGATTATCTTGCTTGAGACGTATATGTCTTGAACACTTGATAGATCTGACGAAATATAGTTCATGATGTACATGTATAATTTTTCAGAGGTCCTTTTTTCTATCTTTTTGTGTAGACTGCTGCACATATCAAAGAGTCCCACTAGCTTTTGTTTTTCTTATCAGGTGACAACTGAACTGAAGTTTGCATATTTTCAACAGGTTTGCATATTTTTCCCCTGTTAGGTCCACTTTGCAGGGCTCAAACATGCAAGAGCTTTAAATATAATTTGTTCTTAATGGCAGAACTACTTGTTTTCTGTTTTTATTTCCTGCGGGTGCATCTATGCAAATTTGCTCCAGCAACAACAAGTCATTTCAGGTCATAAAAACACTGAGCATGGGGATAGAAAAAACAGTTGGTTCTGAGGGTCTGCTACACCTCCTAGTTTTCCTTAAAAGATACAAAGCTATAGTGCTGATTAACTTAATAAGCTGGGCTAATTATAGAAAGTTCCAGAAAACCTTGAAGAGACAGAAATTCTCTCAAACTAACAGTAGGTGATGCTATTTATACTTTGTTTTTATAAATTACAAAATGATTTAGAAAATAAGTGTGTATTGAGTGATAATAAACTGATTAAACATCAACTGAATGGAAGAAGCAAACCCCCCTCCCTCCCTGATCCATAATTAAGGTTTCTGGTTTCAAAAGATTGAGAAGGTTGAACTAGTAAACAAAATCTGGACTGAGAAGGTAATAAATTACAGAAAGCCTAAGCTTTCTTTACTTGTAGCCCTAAAAGCACATAAATTGGATAGAATTTGTATTTTGCACAAGGGAAGTATTCTAGAGAAGGGCTCTGAGCACAACAGGATAAGTAGCAGTGTTTCAAAGAGCACCAGAAGGAAAGAGAAAGCTCTCAAGGAGAGGAATAAGGTATTTATTGCAAAGAGAGCTGCGTTTATAGCTGACAATAGGGATTAAGTGAGAACAACCAGAGTCCAACAGACTGCAAGTAATGGAAATAAATCATAAATGATTCTTCACTCATATGAAACCAAAAGGAAAAGCTGCTGCTATGTAAAGAAGGAGGAGTAGAAACTGAAAAAAAAAAAAAAAAATCCCAAAAGTGTAGGGACTTTTCATAAGCTAAACTTTGATTTTCAATAAGAGTCACTTTGGCAAACCTGGTGTCAGAGCTAAAATAAGAAGTGGTGAGCTGATACAGAGCTGAAGCAGGAGAAAAACAAAGGAGCTGAATAGATGCACTCATGTTAGACACCAGCTAATGCCTGCCCAAGTGCTATGTAAAAAACAAGGACAAGAAGTCACAAATCACGTCTTGAGGCTTCAAAGAACTATCTAAGTTCAGGCAGCACGATACGCCATTAGCAACTCTGTCATCACACCTGCATTTAAACACTGGGATAAGAAGTGAGCGGCTCTTTTCCCTCAGTGCATCTCCCTCCCTGAGTAGCTCAGAAAGCTCCAGGAAAGAAATCTGCAGCAGAAAAACGTTGACAAGGGAATTGCAAAATAAGAAAATAGTGACACAAGTAGAGAGTAAGATAAAATGCAACACAGGTTTGCTAAAGGTAGGAGCTGACAAACTTGACATCCTCCTTTGATACAATTTTCTAGACAGGGGCAACACAGCAGATCTAATCTATTTGGTATTGAGAACAGCACTGGATTTTGTGTTACACGTGGTATTTCTGGTTAAAAGGGAGGGAATGAGGATGAGAATTGCATAGTTAGGAGCTACCCAGCTAGTCCTACACAGATACAAGTGTTAGCAGGACTGTCAGGGCTAAGTGCCAAGCCAGGGGCATGTCTGAAAACTCTTTCTCAATGGCTAAACCCGCAACAACCTTTATTTTCATTCAATGCCCTGACACACAGGAAAGAGGTCTGTTGAAATTTCCCCTATTTCAGGAGATATTTTAAATGTACAGGAGGATCCAAACACTGCAGGGCTCCATCTGCATTAGTGTTTTAATTTGGAGCAGTTACTCTCCCTGGGAGCAAATATTTGTAGAGTGAGTCCAGTTGTTAGTGGCATCTTTGCTACTCAGGAGCAGGGCTAGGGCTAGAAGGAGTTCCTCTCTGCTTTCCTTGTCCAAAATCTTGGAACACAGGGGCCCTCAGCACGACGAGACAGAAACCGATTTGCTGGGCAGAACAGCTTGTGCTATTTGCTGATGCAGATACAGCACTGGTATCCTTGAGGACTTCAGTCATAGAAAAGATGTGTAATGTACACAGTTCCAGGTCATACATCTAAGATTAAGAAAAAACCCTTTATATTTGGAAATGCCAGAGGGGAAAAGAGGTTACTGCTTCATCAGAAGATGATTTTGAAACAGAAATGTGATACATTAGGTGTGCCTGCGAGGAGAGGGAACACCAGAGCAGACCAGCCCAGAGTAACCCACACCTGCATCTTGGCTTGCCTGAATTTCTCTCCCAGGTCTGGGCTACCGCATCCTTTGTTTCAGAGCCTCTCTGTCCCACTGCAGCTCTCAGCCACCTCCTCCAAACAGGACTGAATGAACAAGTGAATCACAGTTCAGTACCTGGCAGGATGCACTCAGCAGCCTGAGTCCAGCAGGGACCAGCACTTGCCCTCTTGGAGGAGGGGGAAGAGGGGCTCTGCCACTGCTCTGGAGCACTGCTGGCTGCTCCAGCCTCCCAGGCCAGCTGCCAGACCTGCAGGAGGCTCAGCTTTTCCACGGGCTGCCCCTGTGCAAAGCCTGGCAGCTCTACTTCACACACAGGGGAGATCACCCACGGCTGCTCAGGAGTGTGGCACAAGTGTGGGCTGCCCCTCACTTCTCTCCATAGCTGGTCATCCTCCTGGTGGCTGCTGGAAGGGCTGCTGAGGAGAGCAAACACTGTTTTAAGGTTATTTTCCTTAAGGAAAGGGGTCCAGGACTGCCTCCACCCCTCAGCCTGTGAAATTCCCTATTTCAGAGAGGCTGGTACCTGCTGCCTTCCACCTGAGACCCAGGCTGTGCAGCTGGGAACAGCCAGCAGCCCACACTAAAGCTCAGAACCAGAGTCTAGGGTGAAACACACACTCACTCTCCCAACATAAAAAATACAACATGGATGTAGTGACAAACTGAAAAAATACTGCTGTGACCTTTCCCCATCAGAGCCCTGAGCAGACAAGGAGTGGAAGGCAGCTAAATGTGGTGCAGAATTAAAAGAGGTCAGCATAGGCAGCCCCCCAGACCTCCTCCCCTGCCTTTGTCTCTGAGCCAGGGGTCCGACGCCATCAGCAGCAGGAGCTCGTGTTCATCTGGAGTCACTGGAGTCAGTTCGCAAAAGGAGACCCATCCAGAGCCACTTTTATGAACTGTTCAAATTCACCCGGTAAATTGTTCCATTTTTAGGTACACTTGGAAGATGTTTAAGACGGAATCAATTTGTTTCTTCAGTCAGAGTTAAGAATTTTTTGGGGTGGAAACATCCCTGAAATCCTCTCTGAATCATGGAATATTAACCTACTTAGGCTACATTATGCTCAAAAGCTATGATGTTGGATGACATGGAAAATCCAGAGGGAGCTAGATCAATCAGAAATTAAGACTTCCAGATGCCATTTTATAAATTAATGACTTGGTTTCCCATTTGTACAAGTGCTGATGTAAACAACAATTCTCAGAAACCTCCTAGTATAGAAAAAACCAAAGGGCCCGACAGCATATTTTAGTGTTACAGTAGTTCAATAAGTGCATTTATTGCAGTTCCTTGGGGGGTTGTGCAATATGTATCATAGACAAAAATATGTTTTATGGGCCAAATCCTGCTCTCAAACTTCATTAGAGGCTTTAAACTGGCATAATGGAAAATGAACATGCTTCCTCTGAGATCTCCAAATCTCTTTTGAAATAAGGACAAAAATAGGAACTAAAAATATTTACCATCTGGAAGGCACATATAGTCTACAAAAGAAAAAAAAGATGTAAAGTAGCCACCTACTTATTAGAATTGATTACCTCTTCGAGATATAAAAAGCCATCCACCCAAATTTCCTTCTTCTGGCACACTCTCCCACAGGTGAAAACTGTGACAATAATCATATGAGTGTTGACCCTTACCTTTTTGCTGAAATCTCATGTAGCTGGTTTGAGTTATCTGTATTAAAAAGGAAAGAGCTGTTTGTTCTACTTGTACTTGAAATAAATCATTTGGTTCTTTGGGAATTTATTCTAAGGAAAGGCACAGACACCACCCCATCTGAAATTTTGGTTGTCTGGTGCTGTCACTCCTTATGTGCTCAAGTGTGTACATACAAGTATTTGATTGGCCCTGCTATATTGCTGTGAAGGGATTGAGCTGGCTAGAAAAGCCCTTAAAAATAAAATAAAAATAAATAGTTTGAAAAGAAATCAGAAGGATAAAGGTATTCCCAGCTCCTGTGGCAGCACTGCGGGGTCAGCCAGCTGCAGTGTCTAAGCAAGTTCACTGATAAAACATTGTGTTATGCCTGTGTGCAGTTAACATCTAAATAAAAGATTTGGACTGAAGTTCTACAAACAATCTCTTGCTCTTAAATTTCTTCCTACTTTAGTGTCACCTGAGAACTAAGAACCTATGTGGCAAACTCCATTTTCCAAAGGTGGAGCAAGGTATACTCAAGAATTTTTTTTTCTTTTGTGATAAAATGCCTTTATAACAATATTGTGGGAGCTTTCAGGTACTCCCTATGCTTAGAGTCTAACAAACAGTCCAGAAATCACAGCCATCTTAGAAAGAAATATTGTTGTTTCAGTTACTTATCACAGTCATTCAAATGGCTTTAAAAAATACATGCTTCATTTTGCTTAATATGTTTAAGACCACAGTGAAGGGGGAAAAAAATGTATCCTGTTTTCCCAGGAAAAATAATTGCCAAAGCTGAAGGGTCAGTTTCTTTCCCTCCAGGCTTGCAACAAATCAAGGGCATTGCTTGAGAAATGACCAGGGATAACTAGGGAAACAACTAGGGAATGAGTAAGAAGCTATTTTATTATGTCTATGAGAACCCAGTTATGAACCAATTACCGAAAGAAATAATCTGTTCCTGCACCCTAAAACTGAGCTGTCTGTTCTCTGTTTTGAGTAAATTAGGGCAATCCCAGAGTGAAGGAACAATGGGTTGCCATTTGCACAACAGGGGCTTGAACATGGCCGTAGTGAATTCTGGTCAAAGTAACTGTGAGCTGATCCTCCTGTCGTGTCCAAGGGTGGAGACACCGTGGAATGAAAATGCTGCTTCTTTCCTACACTGCTTGAGACAAAGCATCTGGTGAAAAGGGACTTTTGTGCCCTCTCTGAGGAATGAGAGGAAATGGGGAACTGTGTTTGGGAAGGTTAGAAACAGCACAAGTCTACTGAACGGCCATCTTATGTTTATAGGATAACTATTCCCATTGCAGGTTAAACTGCTGCTACTTGCAGGTCTCCTGAAGATGAGTGGTTGCTCCATTAGGCTCACTTCCACAGACACTACTTAAAGAGCATCACGCATTATTAAATAAATCATGAGCAATCTGGAGGAAAGAAATTCAGTAGAACAGACCCCATGCTGACCAGAAGATACACGGGCTTTGTTCTGGGCTGCACACATTTCTACTTGGGGGCACCAGATGGAATCAAGCGAGAATCAACAGCATGACATTTCCTCAGCACCTTGGAAAAAAATAAATGCAATCATCTCAGCACATCAGAAAGTGCTTCCACACAAACACACGAGCACATCAATCCTGCATTGGCAAGCACGGGAACACCTGGCAGGGAGAGGGCTTCTGCAGAGATGGAGATGAATAGAGGCAGAGCAGTAAATGCTGTCAGCTCTTGAAGCTGATCACGTCTGGGATATTTTAGAGCATAGCATGGAAAGAGGTTTGAAGAAGCAATCTATCAGCTGAGGACAGACCCCAACTCCAAGTAATGTTCAACTCATAGACAGCTACTCAATGGTACCCAGGTTCCAGTGGATAATTTCACAGATGAACATGAAAAAACCAGCAGGACTGGGCCAGTAATGAGTTTCTTACTGTTGCTTTCTCAAATACGATAATGCAGCACCCACACTTCCCAAGGAGATGGGAACAACCAACTAATCAAGAAATTCAGACACCACCTGTTTCATGTCTTACTGAGCTGAAGGCAGTCCTGGTTTACGGTCTGGGTATAGTCTGGACTCTACCCCTAAAACTGCCCCAGGTGCAGGTAACTGGTTTTGTTTCAGTGGAATTGTGCTGGACTAGAAGACAATTTTGGTTTATTCTGTAGACAGACAGTCTTCAATTTATACCATTTTCTGCAAGCTAATTTAACGCTCTAAACTGTTTTCATGCCATCCTTCATGTAAAAGGACTAAGAACATAATCCAAAGGTGAAAAAAAATCTCTTTTCCTGACCCACCCCTCTTCAAGTGTTTATTATTTATTTTCCTGCAAGCTTTGCTATGATCATTCTCAAGGTCAGACCTTCAGGACTGCATGAGATTTAGACTGGAACATCGTTTTTCTCTCCGCATCCAAATTCTCATGCTCACAGAACAGCCAGAGCACTTTGGCTAGAACTTTTCAGCTCCACATGAAGGCACCAAATGAATTACAGTACACACTGTATTCAATAACAGTGAATACTTCAAAGCTTCCTAATAACTAGGGCATGAATGTAAAATGTGTTGCTCTGCACATCTAAGAGTTTTCCACTTTCTCATCATGTTCTTTGAAAAGGTGGCTTTATTCAGATTTTTGTGACTGTTCTTGTTCTACAAAAGCACTTTTAGGATTTTATTGAGGTTTACATACACCAGTGTTCAAGACGAAAGGCTTTCATGTCAATTATTAATAACAAAATCTTTCATCTGTCTATTTAAAAAAATAAAAACATGATCCTTTTTTTCCTCATTTTGATGTTTAATTTAGAATGAAAATCAAACTCTTTAAAAAAGTTTTCCTCACTATCACAAGGGAAACTATGATGTTTTTAAGAATTCTCTCTATGAAGATAATGCCTACTAAAAATAAAATAGAAAGTAATAAAATAAAGGGTTTAATCCTTTTTTAAAAAACCTTGAGCATATTTAATTATTTCAACAGGAGTGGAAACACAGCCAGGATCTCACGGAATCAGAACACAAAGTGCTGTTCCTACTAATGTATTTGGGGATAATCAGTTCATTGGCTTAGAAAGCAACTCAACAGGGACTTCAAGAGCTGTAAAATATGGAAATATTCCTGATTTAAAGAAAACCCTCTTTGTTTTGATATCTACTCCTTCAAAATATCTCAGCAAGACCACGGACTCTCCCCATATTACCCCAGAGCAGGAGGACTCGTCCTGTATGAGCTGGGGCCCTGGTGCCTGTGCCATGTCCTTGTGTAAGTGCTCATTTACAGACCCTCAAACCTGCAGAACAAAAAATTAAATCTTTGCTGCTCTGCAAGAGTCATTTCACAGCCCTTAGAGGAGCACTGCTGCCCAGGCCCCTGTTCAGGACCTGTGCCTGTCAGATTTCATGGCACTTTAAAATTAGAACTGCAAGTGGATTCTGTTTCATTCATTTTCCTTCCTGTAGCACTATCACAGGAAAAAATCCCGCTTCCCTGAAAAAATCATCAGGTGTCACTTTATACAGACTTCTCTTCAAAATTTTGGATAGAGTTTCCAAATTTCAGTTTGAAATGAAACGACTTCGTTTGAGGCAGCAGGGCTTGCAGCTCTTGAATTTTATTTTGGAAAACTCTTGCCTTTCTAATTACATTTATATTTCAATTAAGATTTGATGTTTCTAGCCTGATTTCATGTTTCTAATGCATTTCATCGCTGAATTTTGAGCTACCAGAGGATGTAGATTTAAGTACTTTCCCAACAAAATGCAAGGGCCAGAACAAGCTGAACAGCAAAACTCAGGTTGTCTTGATGTAGTCTCTCCCTTCAGCTCTAGGAATCACACTCATTAAGGTGTCCTGTTTGCAATACAAGCAGAAAAGGACACCAAAATGCATTGTGGAACTCATAAAATGTGACTAGATTTATTTTTTTAAAGGAAACAGGGGATAAAATAACCCAAATGTATTTTTTTCTGTAACTTTTTCTCCCTGCACACACTGTAGCTGCATTTCAGAGCAGTTCCACATTTCTTTCTCAGTACAGAATTGATTACACTTAGATTGTCTTGTCTAGAAGCTCCTATGACAGTTAAAGATGAATTTGCTTCATGGCCTTCACAAAAAAAGAAACCCAAAGAAACTCAAGCCTCTAAAAAGTTTGGAAGCCATTTCAAAATTCTCTTTAAAAAGCCACAGGAGCAAGTTCATATTAAGCGTTTGACAATGTAGACAGAGGAAAGAGAAAAGCAGCATGAGTTAGTGCCTAGGTTGAATGATAGGGATTAAAATATTTGAATTGCTGTTTCAGCTTCAATCATATAATCTCTGACACTTTAGAGCCACACTGTGCCTCAGTTTTACCCTCTATATGTTGAAGACAACAATATTCACCCCCATTTCTGAGAAGTTTGGGAGTTTTGTGTGAAGAACACCAGCTAAGTATAAATAATTATAATCATCAATTTTGATTATCAGGGAGCTTAAGGGGCTCCCTTCACACGTGATTGATGGGTGCCTTGGGAGGAAAATTTTGGTTTTGGGCAAGATTCTGCCTTTTGTTACCTTTTCTGCCTTTAATTATTACTTTTCATCTTCTCATTAGGCTAGTGCTGATCTGGAAATCTTAACCACACTCATAAGTGAAATAAACCACTCACGTTTCTTTCTGACAGCACTGGAGCTCTCTTGTTGTACACGGAGATACGTTAATTACCTGTCCTTGCTTCCCTTCCTTCCCCCCTGCCACACAAATGAAGAGGCTAATCCTGTTTCACTCGTCATGAGTGACAGCAAAGGTGTGATTCATTTGCTCTAATTTAATCACCATCTGCCCAGGGTCTGAGGCAGGTACCCTCAGCTCCCTTTATTATCAGCAGAGAGAAACAGGTATCTCCAGAGAGCAATTTATCTCATCCCGAGATGGGGGTGTCTGAAGCAGGTCAGAAGAATCACACTCTGGAGGTATCTATTGCATTTCTGGGAGCATTAAGGGTGCTGAGGTGGCTGGCTCAAACTTGGGTGCATAACTTTTAGACATCCCATGCAGAACATCCACAAGAGCTGCTAAAGTGATCCCACGCTGGTACAATAATTCTCGCTGCAGTCTGATACAATCTGAATGGGCCCCACATCTCACAGCACAGATAAAGTCTGGCACGGACAATCATAGTTAGTGACTCTGAATTTGATGCCTGACATTAATCAGGAGATAATGGTGGGATTGCAGCTTTGAGAGCCATCAGATGAACTCGACCCAGCCATCATTAATCAAACATGCCTGGCTTTCACATCCCACACTTTGGGGCCTCCATGCATGAGGCAGCGGTGCTAAAAGGTGCAACTGAGCATCTCTTTTTCTGGAACAGCAAGTTCCTCATTGCTAATAATAGTAAATTAGTTACTATTGATTCTCAAACACTGTGGTTATCCCAGTCTAATCATTAACCTTCCTGCAAGGTAGGAAAATTCCCTATTAAGGGGAATCAATTTTAAATTTGGGGCCTCACTAAAAATGAATAAATAAATAAATAAATTTAAAAATAGGATACTTAAGGTTTATCATGACTGCTCTGAAGATTGATTAGGGGTACTTTTGACAAAGTAGTAAAGGTGTAGGAAGATTTATTTTGCCACATAAATGTGAACACAAGACCCAGATCTCCCAGGTATCTGGATAATCATCACTGCAGCCACCTCTGCAATGCAATTGTCTCCAGGGGAGCATGGTGCAGGTTGTAGGACACTCTGCAGCAGCATGTAACAGCCTAGGACAAGAATTAGCTAAACATATTGAGCTGCTGACACTCCTTCCCTAGAAACTTTGCTTTCCATGCTATTAGCAGAGAGGTCTCAAGTGAGAAGATAAATTAACAAAGAAACTGCCAACAAATTCAAAAAAGGAAAGAAAAAAAGGTGGTACTTCTGTATGTAAAAGCCTGTTGGTACCTCCAGAAAGACGCCTGTATCTGTCCTTCCTCTGGGCTTTTCTCTCCTGCAGTCCTGCTAATCACTTCTGAATATTTCAGTTGCTTCTTTTTCTGTTTTACTAAATCCCAACTCCTCAGACTTCTGGTGTTGGGGGTACTGAACATAAATTATATCCTGCTCTGGGAAGGAACTCTATTCTCAGCAGCACAGATTTTCTTTCCTTAGAAAGCTGGCTTGACTTAATTCAATGTGACACCATCACCCTTCTCCCCAGCATGCAAACAATTGCCCTGTTTTGAACTCATGCCACTTTTTGCTCATTATTTCCTTACTTCTTAGTTTCAACTGACTCTCAGTCTTAGCAGATGTCCCACAAAGCCTCAGTCATAATTTTTCATCCCAACCTGAACATCACAAAAGGAAACTTTTTTTCCTCTCCCAGAAATGCCTTTCAAGGGGCCTTGCACTTCAAAATCAATCCAGTTCTTGAAAATTTGACTTTATATCTTTTCTCTTTCAAGGGAATATATTCCCTGTTAGATATAAAAAAGCTGAAATAGAAAACATTTGGAGTACTCACAAGAGTGAAGAGAGCACAGCCACCAAGAGTCCAGCTGCTAAAGAAATATTTAAGCTACAGTTGCCCCCCTGATCCAAATTTAAGGGTTAGTGTGAAAGCAGGGTGGGGTCAAGGAAATAGTCAGAATTTTAAAACTGTCTTTTTAAGAAGCTGTTACTTCTCTGCAAGAAATGACAGAAACCGTTGAGCACTTCTATTGACAGCCTTACTCTTTGTTTTATGTAATTTATCAGTCAACAACACTTTGTGTGCTGTGATAACATGCACAACAGGCACCCTGTGTAGAAACACCCACATTTAAACCCTCTGTGTTTTCAACAGGAATCAACATTGATCATGTTTTTCAAGAAAGTAGTTTATTCAAAGGATCCCCAATGTGCAGGCAACTTTTCCCAAACAACAGCAACAGGCCACTTTTATTCTTGTTTACAAGAACCAAAATGGTTAATAGACTTACAGTAAAATATAGGTCTGTCAATTAGGATCAGAATTCCCAAATTCAAATGGGCATTTCTCTACAGATGTTTGGTAGGCAGTTGTACAAATTCTCCACTTGCACACCCACATCTTCATTTACTGTTTATTAGGTTTAGCTCCACAGGCACACCCTTGTCTTAGAGTCAGCAATAATCTCCAATTTACATTTTAAACTTGTAAAATTGGACTAGAAAGAGGGCACCAAGGAATAAAATGACCTCTACAGATTTGCTCCTTGGGCCAATATTGGGACTGGGAATAACATCAAATTCTCCTGATCCCTGGTCTAGTATTATTAACACAGACTCAACTTTATATTTTAAATCAAAGCTGCTGGAAAACAGAGCAGCACTGGGTCTAAAATGTTTGTTTCTCATCTGATCGCAAATCTGCAGTCAGATTCTTAGCTTTGTATGGCCATCACATAGCACCATACAGATTTTTCTGTGTTTGCTGTATACAAATGATAATTGTGATAACTGGAAAATGCCAATCTCTTGCCTGAGTCTTCGGGAGCCAAACTGAGCTGAGTACAGAAGCACAAAGGCTACAACCTGCATCAAAGGTATAACCATCCTGACTAGTGGAATAAAAGCGATTTAGGTTACACCACAGAAGTACTAAAAAATCAACACAGACCTGAATGCAAAATGAGACTGAAACCAACAGTTAGCCTGAACTTTGTTCACAAATTCAAATTGCCAACAGCAGCAAGGCCAGCTCTCACTGTTTTCTTTGGGACTGTTGTGATATTTGTTGTTCTTCTTAAAGTCCTGGCACCTGTGGTCAAGGGATTAGATGTTGATCTCTGCTTTCTTCTAAAATAAAAGTAACTTTTTCAAGTTTGAGGAAATGCTTCTAAATGTTGCCTATGCATGGCAGGCTACAGGCTGCTTCTTCCCATGCTCCAGAGCAGCCAGCCCCAAAGCAGCTCTGAAGCAGGAAGCACACAGCAAGAGTGCTGTCAGTAACTCCTTTGCAGGTGTGTGGGCTAGAGCTCTCCACTATTAAGACTTTTGGAAAGCTGTTTGCTTGTGCTTTGCAGGTGTAAGGAAGAGGCCGAGCAAATTCGTGTTTACCTCTTCAGACAAAAAGGCAGAGAAAGTGTGTGAAAAAAATTACCTCAACCCCATGTTTGTCTCAGGATTTGATCCAATGTCATGATTGCCAGGTAGGATGTGTGTGGGATGCAGGATGTTTGTGCAGCCTAAGGGGTTGTGCAAATCCACATGCGTGTGAGAAAGCTTCCCAGTGCTGTCCTGTGCATGTCCTGCTCCAAGAGGACTGTCCAAACCATGTACAGGATATGGTTCAGTTTTGGGTCTTACAATTTCCATCCACACCCACCTCTAGTGCTGATGCCTTAAGATTGAGCTTTTATATTTTTCAGACCCTGCACTGCTTTAGTGTGTAACTCTCAAACTCTACACAGGCTGTGAGCTCCTGTTCTCCCATTCTGGTCAGACACAACAAATCCTCTCCAGGCCTGGACTCAAGGACACCTCATTGTTCCAGGCCCCAAAATACGTAAAGTAAACCTCTTAAAGGGGGGACAGACTTGGGGTAAATTACATCATTACCTGAAATTGTAATTAGAGAATTAACCCTGATATGTAAATTAATCAAAACTTATAAAAGTGTAAAAAACTCGTGACCCATCATCCATCTTGGGTGTAGCCTCTCCCGGAGAGGGCTTTGACTGCCCGAGGTGTCCCTATTGAAGGCCCCTCAATAAATCCCCGTTTTATTCTCTTAATCTTGTCTGGGCTCTGTTCTAGGGAGCCTCTACTCAGGCATCAGTGGGACTAAAACAGTCACTTTTCTAAACCTAAGCAGGTGTTGGGAAGAGGAAGAAGAAGATTTTGGTTATAATTTGATAGGCACTCTGAACAGATGTTGTTCATAAGCAATATCATTTATAAACAAGAAAATAGTATTATCTGTGAGCAGTCACAAGGCAAAATTTGCTGCTGTTAATTTTGCAAAGACTGGCT